>JAJIBD010004837.1:0-27830 GCA_021461705.1 Cryptotis parvus
CTTTCTTTCTTTCTTTCTTTCTTTCTTTCTTTCTTTCTTTCTTTCTTTCTTTCTTTTTTCTTTCTTTCTTTCTTTTTTTCTTTCTTTCTTTTTTTCTTTCTTTTCCTTCTTTCTTTCTTTCTTTCTTTTTCTTTCTTTCTTTCTTTCTTTCTTTCTTTCTTTCTTTCTTTCTTTCTTTCTTTCTTTTTCTTTCTTTCTTTTTTCTTTCTTTCTTTCTTTTTCTTTCTTTCTTTCTTTCTTTCTTTCTTTCTTTCTTTCTTTTTCTCTCTCTCTCTTTCTTTCTTTCTTTCTTTCTTTTCTTTCTTTCTTTCTTTCTTCTTTCTTTCTTTCTCTTTCTTTCTTTCTTTCTTTTTCTTTCTTTCTTTCTTTTTCTTTCTTTCTTTTTCTTTCTTTCTTTCTTTCTTTCTTTCTTTCTTTCTTTCTTTCTTTCTTTCTCTCTCTCTCTCTCTTTCTTTCTCTCTTTCTTTTTTTCTTTTTCTTTCTTTCTTTCTTTCTTTCTTTCTTTCTTTCTTTCTTTCTTTCTTTCTTTCTCTCTTTCTCTCTTTCTTTCTTTCTTTCTTTCTTTTTCTCTTTCTTTCTTTCTTTCTTTCTTTTTCTTTCTCTCTCTCTTTCTTTCTTTCTTTCTTTCTTTCTTTCTTTTTTTCTTTCTTTCTTTCTTTCTTTCTTTTCTTTCTTTCTTTCTTTCTTTCTTTCTTTCTTTCTTTCTTTCTTTCTTTCTTTCTTTCTTTCTTTCTTTCTTTCTTTCTTTCTTTCTTTCTTTCTTTCTTTCTTTCTTTCTTTCTTTTCTTCTCAGTGGTAATCAGAAATTACTCCTGACTCTGTGCTCAGGATCACTCCTGGTGGGGCTCCCTGAACATGTGGTGCCAGGGATCAAATTAGGGTTAACCACATATGAGGCAAGCTCCTGCCCCACTGTATTATCCCTTTTTGCCGTTGCTCACATTTTTCTATTTAAGTCTCATTTAAAAAAATCTGTCTTGCTTTACTTAAAAAGAAGTATCATTGACTCTCTGCTGTCCAATGAATAAAATATACTCTTTTAAAACAATATTTTTAACTGAAGCAGTATTGATTTGTAATTTAATATAGATTTCAGGTGTATCTTAAAGAGCAATATCTACATAAACTATATAGATAGACATTTTTGATAGTACATTGCATTTACTACCAAAAAGTTCTTTTTGTCTGATCATCACTGTAAAACTGTTCCCTTCCACCCCACCCCAATTTATTTGCCTGCATTTCCTTTTCTTCTTCTTATAGCTCATAGATCTTTAAATAAAATTCTATCATTTTATTTGTATGTTATTTAGTTCAGTTTTAATCTTGTTTATTCACTATTTCTAAGTGGAATCAAATAGTATTTGTCTTTCTTCATTTGACTCATTTCACTAAGCATAATACTCTCTAGGTTCATTCATGATGTTACAAAGGGCAAGATTTTATATTTTTTTTCTTGTTTTGGAGTTCTGGCCTCTGTCGACAATCGCTCAAGAGTCAGGAATGCTGTCTAGTTTGCCAAGGCGTTAAAAATCGGATATGCTGGACATGTTATGATATTTGGAGATGACTGCTGAACTAGAGCCATTACCTACTGGATCCCATGGGGACATCAAGGATCACGTGGCTGCTCACCTACAAGATGGTCAAACTTCTTTGTCAAGACCCTTAATGAATGGTTTGAGGCTCTTTGTATTCCTGGAGCAAGCAGATACCATTGGGCTACACTGGTACATGGTAGGGTCAAATGGAAACATTACTGGTGCCCTCTTGAGCAAATCGATGAATAACGGGATGTCAAGTGATCAAGTGATATGTGAACTAACATCCTATTTATTCACTATTCTGTTGATTGCCACTCAGCTTGTTCTCAACCTTTGGTGATTGTGAATAAAGCCCAGTCCACTCTTTTATTTTTGTGGGGGAAGAGCCCCCTTAAGTGGTATTTGGGGACTGAGATCTGCTCTGGCTACTCTCCATGGTTCAATGGTAGAGCATTAGGATGAAGTGCTGATCAGGTCCCGCAGAGCCTGCAAACACTGGAGTACCCCAGTGTTGTGTGGGGGCCACACCTGGCTGAGCATAGGATGTATGGCTACAGTTGTTGAAGAAGAGTGTGGAGAGGTCTCTGTGATCTTGAGGACAGAACCAGTGTCTGGTGCATGCAAGGCATGTATTATCTTTCCAGTTCAATTCTATTATTCTTAACTTGATGATTCAGAGTTCTGTGACTGGGACCAAGCAACATCCCTTCCTTAACCACTCGTCCTATCTACTGCTCCAAGCACTTCTAAATCTCTTGATCATCATACAAGCTTCCCCTTCCCTGTTAATTTTATGTCTTCTTTGGAGTGGGGAGGCACTTACCTGCCAATGGTCAAGGGCTGCTCTGAATTCTGTGCTTGGGAGTCACTCTGGAGTGCTTAAGAGACCATGCATTGCCTGGGATTGATCCCAGTATGCTTTTCCCTTAAAAAGATTGATCTGCTGAAACCCCATAACTTACCTAAGTGTCAGATAAAAATCCTTCAAATTCCTTCAAATAAAGATTTTCGTCCAGTACCAGAAGGTCTTGGGGACCCAGCAAGAGAGCCAGTCTTTACAGCATAGGCAATTATCTGTCAGGAACTCCTGAGAGACAGGGCGAGAAGTGCAGCCTCTCTGCTTCCTCGCAGCACATTTCTTTATCACGCTACAACTCGTAGTAAAAATACAAAAACATTCTAAGGATTTTCAGGCAGTGTAAGCAACAGTGAAGAGAAAATTCCCTTCTCAGCCCAGGTGAAAAGCACCTAGGCAAGAACCGTAGTAGGGGACATTGCTTCCAGACTACCATGGCATCATGAAGAAGAAACACAGACCCCCTATCACAAGAAATGGATGAAGGAAAGAGTCCTGAAACCTTAGCAAGGCAGACCTACATAGAGAGTCTCTCTGACAAAGAATTCAAATATGAAATGATGCCGATAATGGAGAGGATGAGCTCAAAGAAACAGTGGACAGACATCCAATAAAATATAGGAGGATCTGAAAGAAACAGTGAAAAAGGTCAATCAATAAAATACAGGAGGGAATGAGAACAGAAATAAGAAAACTGCAAACAGAAATGTCATTGTCACTGTCACTGTCTTCCCGTTCATCATTGATTTGCTCGAGCGGACACCAGTAACATCTCCATATGTCCTATCTCATGCAAGTAGAGCCCAAGGGCACCTGCTTGCTCCAGGAACATAAAGAGCCTCAAACCATTCCATCAGGTCATGGTAATGAGGTCTATAATTGTTACTAGTTTTTTTGGCATATCAAAAACGACACAGGTAGCTTGCCCAGTTCTCGTGCATTTATTGATGAACCATTTTGTAGCCATGCGAGCTGGGCTTGTGAACAGCTCTTCTGCTGGGTGGAGCTCTGACGAGTGGGGAGTCCAGATGTGGAAAATGGCTGCCCCTCATGATATGGGGGTTCCTCTGGCTTCTTATGAGGCTCTGCTGGGATGGTGGGCCAGGGCTCGAAACTGCCTTCACTTCCAAGCACCTCATGATAAGCTGGGCACAGGGAGAGTCGGTAGCAGCTCTGCTCCATGTATGTGAGTCTCTGGATCAGGCATACCTGGGCTGAGCTTGAAAAAGACTGCTGTAGGGTGAGACTCTGACAAACTGGGCTCATGATTGGCTGTTCTACTGGGTGGAGCTCTTACAATCTGGGGAGTCTGGATGTGGAAAATGGCGGCCCTCATGGTGTGGGGGGGTTCCTCTGGCTTCTTGCAAGACTCTGCTGGATGGCGGGCAGTGAACAAATACAAATACAAAGACAAATACAAAGACAAATACAAAGACAAACAAACACAAAGACACATACAAGGACAGCCCATGGTTTGGGAAAGGATATTTACCTCATACCCATATAACAAGGGGGGTAAATCTCCAAGAGCAAGAACTACCAGTGTTGGCTCACATGTGGGGAGAAAGTGAATCTTATTGGTGACTTTCATTGGCTGGTGGGAATTCCAACTGGTCCAGCCTTTTTGGAAAACAATATGGATATTCCTCCAAAAATTAGAAATTGAGCTCCCATTTGACCCAGCAGTATCACTGTATCACTGTATCACTGTCTTCCTGTTCATCATTGACTTGCTTGAGTGGGCACCAGTAACATCTTCATATGTCCTGTCTCATGCTAGTAGAGCCCAAGGGCATCTGCTTGCTCCAGGAACATAAAGAGCCTCAAACCATTACATTAGGTCATGGGAATAAGGTCTATAATTGTTACTGGTATTTGGCATATCAAATACAACAGAGGAGGCTTGCCAGGCTCTGCCGTGCAGGGTGGCATACTCTTGTAGTCTAAATCCAGCATCCCAAGAGTGATACTTAATCCCAGCAGTATCACTCCTGGGAATATACACTGGGGGACCAAAACACACAGCAGAAACACCATCTGCCCTTCTACAATCACTGCAGCACTCTTCACAATACCAGGATCTGGAAACAACCTGAGTGTCTGAGATCAGACAACTGGATAAAGAAACTATGGTATATCTACATAATGGAATACTATGCAGCTTTTAGGAAAAATGAAGTCATAAAATTTGCCTATAATTAAATTAGATGTACATAGAGAGTATCAAATTGAGCAAAATAAGTCAAAAGTGCTGGACGGGTACAGAGTGACTGCAATCATTTGTGGGAAACAAAAAATTATTATGAGACTAATCCAAGGCCAGGCAAAACAGGGGTCAGGAAGACTTGCCAATTTCTGTAATCTACCACAAGGGTGTATGTGAATGAAGTTAAGTAAACAGAGAAGGACCATTTTGCCAAAAATAGTTGAAAATGGTAACTGTAGGCTTGTACAGAGTATTGAAAGTAGGTCAAGGTATATACATGATAACCCCTCAGTGACTGTACTACAAACCACAATGCACTAAAGAGAGAGATACAAGAAAAGTGTCAGCCATAGAGGCAGGCAAGGGGGTGGGGAAAGGTAACTAAGAACAACATTAGTATTGGCAAATGTCCACTAGTGGAGGGATGGGTGTTGGGACTTGTGTGACTGAATTCCAATCATAAACAGCTTTGTAATTGTCTATCTCATTGTGATATACTAAAATTTAAAAAAATAGTGATTTCCAAAGCAAGAAAATACTAGAAGACAATTCATTTGTTCCCAGGATATGGGAGACTAAAAAGGAAAAACTGACACTAATAAAACTGATAAAATAAAATAAGTGAAGTAGACATAAAAAGTAAATAGGTTTACTCCATCTTCTGGATCTGGACATAAAGGAGTAAAGAAGTAAAGATAAGCCAAAATTAGGTAGTAGACCCTCAGATGCTGTGTCAAGCCGGTTTGGACGTGTGGCCTCTGAGAGCAGAGCTGGCAGTTACTGGTGAAGGCAGCTTGTGGGAGGCTACAATGGAGAAATTGCAACACATTTTTAAAACAAGATATTGAAAGAAACCTGATCATACATAACTCAGAAATTGAGACAGTGAATGGGACCATTGGTTCTTCTCCATATACTATTTTTTGCTGGTCTCTCCTCCCTTATGAAACTGAGAGGTTATTTTCAGGTAATGAAAAAAAATCTACTCCCAATAGGGTATAGCTTGGCTACTGGACTTACTAGCCTCTTCCATTAAACACACTCTGCATCCACAAATATGTGACCCAGATGTTTGTACTCTTCCAAAATCCAAGGAAAGGTGAGATAAGTGGCAAGAGAATGTGTGTGTGGGGGGGGCAGAGCAACAGCACAGCAGGTAGGGTATTTGCCTTGAACACCCGGGTTGGATCCCTGGCATCCCATATGGTTCTCCAAGTACTGCCAGGAGTAAATCCTGAGAAAGCACTGACTAAGCAGAACCAGGAGGAAACCCTGAGCATTGCCAGGTGTGACCCAAAAGAAAAAAAAAAGAGAGGGCGAGAAAGGACAGAGTATATGGAATCTTGTATACAGCCCTGAAGGAGATAGCATTGCTTTAGGTTGGATAGCAAAGGAACTTGCAAGAGGTACTCTAGAGAGAGGTAAAAATCTTTCCCCCCACATTTCTCCCACTCTCTCTCTCTCAACCATCTGATGCCAATTGTTATGAGAACAAGGCAATGAAAAGAGATTTGGTAAATTTGGGATAGTAGATTATTCCTAAATTAGTTATTAACAATAATCAAATCTACTTTCATAAAGAGCCCAAGAAGGAAATGGTGTCACTACGTATGTTCAGATCCTAGATGCTTTGTTTTTCTGCCTTTTGGGTCACACCCGGTGATGCACAGGGGTTACTCCTGGCTCTGCACTCAGGAATTACTCCTGGCATTCCTCGGGGACCATATGGGATGCCGGGGATTGAACCCAGGCCGGCACAGGCCGACCGTGTGCAAAGCAAATGACCTACCTGCTGGACTATCGCTCCAGCCCTGCTTTGAAATATTAAGTCTAAGTAAATGTAATGCCCTTCCAGAATATTTTAATCAATGTAAAAATGGGAATTTTTGCTCTGTAAATTATAAACACTTTGGGTAATAATTGTATTTGATAATATGCCATATGTTTTATGCATGTGTAAATTAATTAGTATTTTATCTTTTATGTAAATTATAGTATGCTTTAAAATATAATTATATTGAAAAATCATGAGAAGAAAGTATAAATTGACATAAAACTATCTCAGAGATGAACTACCTATCTGTATTGCAATAAAGGACCAATGGGAAGAATCTTGCTAGACGTGTCCTTGAAGTTGGCTTCCATTTGTTAGCTATGTGGCTGGGGTCAAATGCCTTAATCTTAACTATAAGAGTACCGACTGGATCCCACGGGATGTCAAAAGATCACGTGGCCACCCACCTACAAGATGGTCAGACTTCCTTGTCAAGACCCTGAAGGAACGGTTTGAGGCTCTTCATATTCCTGAATCAACTAGATGCCATTGGGCTACATTGGCACGCCGTGATAGGGGTCGTGATAGAGTCCAATGGAAATGTTACTGGCGCCCGCTAGAGCAAATCGATGAATAATGGGATTCAAGTGATCAAGTGATAAGAGTACAACAATGGCATTACGCATGTCTCTTACAGTCACTTTAATCATGAGGTGAGAGGTCTATAAAGTATTCACTATGTCTAGTACCCACCAAACTCAGTTGACTTTCCTCTTATGTTTTAGAGTTGTGGTGGATATAAGATGAAAACTGTCATGGTCTTGATGCAGAATTGGAAGTCATTGATGAACAGAGAGCCACTGAACAGACTGTCAAAGATTTAGGACACCCTGCATATCTTTTGCAGGACCTCCACCTTAGTTATAAAGGGAGAGCATTTGAAAAGAAAATTTCATAAAGGAAGCTACCAAAGAACAGTAAGCATGTATCTAGAGTGTCCTATCTACCTTGAGAGATGATAGGACTGAGTTAATGATAAAGACCTTGTATTCCAACCATCCCTGTTCTCCACTCTGCCCCGAGGAGTGCATAGCACCATGCAAACAACATAGACACAGGACACAGGAGGAGTGACCACTTGGAGTTTCTGTCAGCATAGCTTGCATTTTATGACTCCTCACAATGAGGTCCAAACAATAACAGATGGGTGTTCGAGCCCTAATTCCCCTCCTCCATCCATTATAAAATTGTGCTATTTTAATTAGAAAAGTGTTTATTCAATATGGTGAGTTGCTATTTTATATTTTGTTGTCCCAAAGTGTAGTCACTGAATAAATAGGGAATAAAATATTTTCATAAGAAAGTGGAACAATGATGTCTAAAATTCTGTCAAGCCCAGGAGAGAAATGCTCATCCTGTTTGCCAGAGCATTAGAGTTACAGAGACCAAAGGGGTGAAAAAAACTATTATTTCTCAAAGTCATGTGAAATATGCCTGCATCTCTGGCCTATTTGGCGTCCCAGGTAAATTTTCTATCAAGGTCAAGTTCTGTTATATTTGTTGAGAAAGGGCTCAGAAAAGGATGTAGAACCTGGTGAGCAGGATTTGTTCTGTACTTGATGTAATCCCAGGATGCACATGTTTGCCTATCTTTTCTTATATGCCCCTTTAGCTGATGTTGGGATGTGTGGAACCATAAACTGCAAGAGCAAATGAATTGCCCTGAAAACAGGTTCTTCCAACCCCTTGAGTTTCTTTTATAGAAATGAGTTTTCTGCTGAGTGTACCTAGTATTCATGACTGCTAGGAATTT
Organism: Cryptotis parvus; assembly: GCA_021461705.1. Taxonomy (NCBI): domain Eukaryota; kingdom Metazoa; phylum Chordata; class Mammalia; order Eulipotyphla; family Soricidae; genus Cryptotis; species Cryptotis parvus. The sequence continues at coordinate 8,194 of JAJIBD010004837.1, forward strand.
ACTTTCCTTTGTCTCTCTTCCTCGGTGGTGAAGAAGCTTATCACAAGAGGAGAATGAATGAAGAACCATTGAAGATACCTTTGAAATTCCTGTAAAGCTATTTTTACTTTTTTCCCATTCCACTGAAACAAAAGATTCTAAAAATGGACACAGAGACACCAAGTGTTTCTATAACCATTTGTTAGCTTCCTTGAGAGCAGGAGCCATGCAATATATTTCTTTTTTGTCTATAAAGAGATACCAGAATTAGAATTAGGGAAACAATCCTTCATGCATGAAGGAATACCGACAACATGGCCAGCTGAGACCCTTAAAACTGACACTAGCCTCTAACACGAGGAATATTCATGTGCAATTTTGGTCCACACAAATTGATTTTTTTTTAATGATACTGATAGAACTGAATTGTCTTTCAAGATAACAAACAAAAGGGAAGGTAGTGGTTCATTTTACAATGCAAATTTCCAGCAGAACCAAGGACACAACTTTGGGTTAAGTTTTTCCCTTTTGCATCAAACAAAATTCAAACTCTTCTTGCAAACAATAGCTTGAACATTTACCCTTTCTAAGAGCTCCGCCTTGAAAAGCTCCATTTTACTGAGTTTTCTATACTCTGTGTAAGACTCTTAATGAATGTTTTATATGTAGTAGCTCAGTCAATCCTCAGAAAAAAAATCCTCAGGATGAGTACCACCTATTTTACGGAATAAGGCCCAGAGAGAGAATCAGTTTCCTAAATGTCACAGAGAAAGTTCATGACACCCTATCCTCCTCTCTGAAATAATTGTCTGAAATCTTTATCTGAAGTTTCTGAAATTTCAAGTTAAATGTTCTGCTAATTTCCTTTAAATTATTTAAAATATCTTGCTTTTACAGAAGGTTATTTGAGAATGGGGTCTATCTCTTACATTGCCCCAAATGTCTGCAAAATTGCCAATTGTGAATGATTAACTTGTAAGTATTCATTGAACCAAAAAAGAAAAGAAAAGAAAAGAAAAGAAGAGAAGAGAAGAGAAGAGAAGAGAAGAGAAGAGAAGAGAAGAGAAGAGAAAAGAAAAGAAAAGAAAAGAAAAGAAAAGAAAAGAAAAGAAAAGAAAAGAAAAGAAAAAGAAAAGAAAAGAAAAGAAAGTTACAGAATTGTCAGGGCCATGAAATGCTTCACTTCTTTTGTCTAGCTGTCAGGACCCAGTGGCATACTTGAACACTGCTGATTTGGAAGATGGTGCTGTGAGAGCTATGACATAGATTGGGTGAAATCCCAGGATGGTCCTCTTGGCTCTCAGCCTAATACTTGCCCGTACAGGGATGCAATATCTAATTGTACCCAATTTATTATGTGTGGTAGAAAGCATCGTTGCCTACAAATTTTCACTCCTGTAGAGCACACAAAAGACTATTTTCAGCTATTTGGAATTTCTTGGGGTCACAGAACTCAGTTCCAGCCAAAAAATGCATAACTACTAGGTCAGAATCATTGTTTTTTGGATAGTGGATCTTTCCATTGAAATATTGAAATAATAAGCTGGCACTACTGTCCTACCAAGGGGAAAGCTGCTCTGGACAGTAGCTTTGACCTCCAAAACATTGATGTAGTGAGCCATGGAGAGTTGGACTTGTTTATTCCTGCCAAAACCCCATTCCCGACATGTTTATTTTCACGGGCACAAGAGTTCCACTAAATGCAAACACAGGAGTCATGCTTGGATTGGTTCTTCAGTTTCTGAATCATTCTTGTTGGTGAATAGAAGGTCAAGTTCACTGGATCCTGACTATCTTAAGGAGTGCTGGCTGTTCCCTAAGAAGTAGCCTGGGCACAAGTCACTGGGCACAATCCACAGTGACTTATCTTCAGAAACTGGTTCTGAGTTCTGAGACTGGGCACAGCCCAGAAGGCCACTCCCGCAGACACTGCACATTTATTCCAGCCATGCTGCCATGGCCTCCACCCACTGCACTTCCCTCTGGAATTGTCTTCACAATGACAAAGGTCATTCAAATGCAATTATGAGTAACTAGATGTGTAGTCAAGATAAGGGACCACTTTTTCCCCTTTTTTTAAAAGTGGAATGTAGTTAAAAAGTAATTAAACTCTTTGATGTGATTCATAACCTGGCTCTGTAGGCACTTGTAAAAATTGTCTTGGGGTTTGGAGAAACAACTCAAAAGCCAGGAGCACATGTCTGGCATAGAGGGGCCAGGGTTCTGTCTAGAGCATCATGTTGCTTCTAGCCCTCCGCAGCACTGAAGATGCCCATTAATTAATTAAAAATTAAAAAATAAATTAAAGTATCTGGAGAACAAATGTAGGCAGGAAGATAGCTTAGAGAGCTAAAGTGAGTATATGCTTTACATGCAGGAACCCTAGGTGAAATTTCTGACACATGGTTCCCAAGTATTCCTGGCTGAAACTCAGAAGAGTTGTTTTTATCTTGGGTGTATCTTGGGACACACCCAGTGGTACTTAAGGTTTACTACTAACTGTGCTCAAAAATCACTCCTTATGGTATATGGGGGACCTTATATGTTGCCTGATGTCAAACCAAGGTCAGATTCATGCTCATGGCACATAAAGTTCTTAGATATAGCTAGTAAGAAAAAAAATAGGTTTTTCTCTTAAGATTGAAACACTTAAAAGGCTAAAAGTAAATGTATTCTGCACTAATATAATTGCTATATTTAAATAAATATAGTATGTGGTTTATATATACTATATGGGTTCCTGCATGTAAATATAGTATATGGAGAGACTCACAGACATGGGGCAGAGCTGCTACTGGCTCTCCCTGTGCCCAGCTGCTAACGAGGCGCCCACAAGGGATGGTGTGTTCTAGCCCTGGTCTGCCACCCCAGCAGAGCCTAGCAACAAGCCAGATGATCCCCCACTCCATGAGGGCCTCCATTTTCCACATCCGGACTTCCCTCGTCAGAACTCCACCCAGCAGACCAGTCTATCACAGCCCAGCTCAGGCGGCCGCCTGGCCATGTGGTTCAGACTACAAGAGTATGCTACCCACACGGCAGAGCCTGGCAAGCTGCCCATGTCGTATTTGTTATGCCAAATACCAATAACAATTATAGACCTCATTCCCATGACTTGATGTAATGGTTTGAGGCTTTATGTTCCTGGAGCAAGCAGGTGCCCTTGAGCTTTACTTGCATGAGACAAAACATATGGAGATGTTACTGGTGCCCGCTCAAGCAAATCGATGATGAACGGGAAGACAGTGATACAGTGATACAGTATATGGTTATATTTACAAAAGCCGTCTTTAAGGTATAAGTTAAAGTTTAACTTCATTGACTCATTTATTTAGATTTTCAAACCTTTAAAAAACTCTGTAAATTGTACCTCAATAATGTGAATAAATGCAGTGAAAATAATAATTAGTATTCATATGTGACCTGAGTAAATATAATATAATGGCATAAAGTAGACATAACTCACATGAGTAAAATCCTAAATAAGTATTATAGAGTTTCTGTTCATTTCTTCTCCCTATTTTTTTATAGGGTTGGCTGTTTTCTTTTTTGTAAAATATATATATATATATACATATATATATATACACTAGATATTAACCCCTGATATATCCTAGATATTAACCTCTTATCAGATGGGTACCCTGGGAGGCCAAAAACACACAGCAGAAACACCACTTGAACTTCTATTTTCATAGCAACACTATTCACAATAGTCAGAACCTGGAAACAACCAGAGTGCCTGAGAACCGACAATTGGATAAAGAAACTTTGGTACATCTACACAATGGAATACATTGCAGCTGTTAGGAAAATGAAGTTATGAAATTTGCATATAAATGGATGGACATGGAGAGGATCATGCTGAGTGAAATTAGCCAGAGGGAAAAGGCAGATATAGAATGATTTCATTTATTTGTGGGACATAAAAATATAGTATGATACCAATATCCAAGGCCATGCAAATCATGGATGAAGAAGTTTTGTCAGTGGGTGAATCTACCACAAGTGTGTGGGAGTCAGAGTTTAGATAAGACAGAGAAAGAACAGTGTACTAGTAATTGTTGGAACATAGTAATTGTTGGAAATGACAATACTAGTCTAGAACTGAGCATTGAATGTAGGCAAAGGGATACACATGATAACCTCTAATGTATATATTGGAAGCCACAAATGTGTAAGAGAAGGGAGAAAGAGAGACAGGCAGTCAGAGAAAGAGAGATAGAGATAGACAGAGAGAGAAAGAGAGAAAAGAGGTAGGCTGAAGGAGGGTGGTAGGAAATAAGAATTGGTGGAGGGATGGGTGCTGGAAAACTATATGACTGAAATCCAAACATATCTAAAACCAAAACATATCTTATGGTGATATGATAAAAAATAGAAAAAATATTATAGAGTTCATGAGCAAAATAAATACATTTATAGAGGTTAGAAATAAGGGATTATTTTCAAAGAGTCAGATGACAAAAAGAGGAGTCTTGGAGGAAAGAATTTTTTTGAATGAAATTATTTGATTATTTGCCTGTTTTCATTTTTATCATTTTTTAAATTTTATTATCTTACCATGAAATAGAAATAACAAAGTTGCTCATTATTGAGTTTCAGTCAGTGTCCCAGCACCCATCCCTCCCACCAATGCACAGTTTGCAACACCAATATCCCCAGTTTTCCCTCCAACCCCTGCCTCTTATGGCTCTCTCTCTCTCTCTCTCTCTCTCTCTCTCAGCAATGTGATTTGCTGTACATTCACTGAGGGGTTATCATTTATATACCTTTACCTACTTTCAATACAAGTTCTAGTTTACAGTTGCCATTTCAAACTATTTTTGACAAACTGGTACTTCTCTGTCCTACATAACTTATGTTCCACACACATTTGTGGTAGATTCCAACAATTGGCAAATTTCATGACTTTCCTCTTAAGAATGCTGTAGCTGTGTCCCACAAGTTCTGATAGCTTAGATAAACACTTTTTTTCTACTTTTTATAACCTTTTATAGCAGAACATCTTGTTATCATCTTCATAACTGCCTTTGGTCAAGATTGGGTCTTTTTTGGGTACACATGGCAACTCTCAGGGGTTACTCCTGGCTCTTCACTCTAGGAATTACTCCTGGCGGTGCTCAGGGGACCATATGGGATGCCGAGGATCAAACCCTGGTTGGCGGCATGCAAGACAAATGCCCTACCCACTGTACTTTCACTCTGGTCCCCAGATTCTTTTTTCTTCTTTGGGTGGATGGAGGGTGTTCAGCATAGAGCAGCCACATACTTGCAAGGCTTATGTTCTAACATGGGCTGTTTCCCTAGAAGACTATTTTAGCTCCTGCAGTTGCTGATGGACACTGGGAAGACTGAGACCAGACTTTAATGAAAAGAGGTCTCTTCAATAATTTGTCTTAATAGTTTTGGGGGGAGGGGGCAATAAGTGGAAATATTGGGTATAGAGGAAGAAGAAATTTATTGGGGATTTGAGAATCATTGACGTATAATAAGTGAAAGGTGTGGTGGGAGATACAGCAGGAAGCTGCTGTTTGTATGTGACTGCTGTTGATAGCAAGGGTCATCCCAATATAGTTGTAAATTGAGCAGCTTGAACAATCCTTTGTTTTAAAAAAAATGTCTTTGCCAAAAATTTTTATTTTTTGCTTTTTGGGTCACACCTGGAAATTCTCAAGAGTTACTCCTGGCTAGCAATTCAGGAATTACTCCTGGCAGTGCGTGGGGAACCATATGGGATGCCAAGTATCAAACCTGGTTGGCTGTGTGCAAGGCAAATGGTCTTTCCACAGTACTATAACTCAGGCTCCTAACATAGAATTTTTTTTTTTTTTAGTTTTTTGGGCCACACCTGACTGCTTTGGGCTTATTTCTGAATCTGGGATCACTCCTGGTGGGCTCAGAGATCACACTGGTGGGCTCAGGGGATCAAGCCCAGGTATGCTTTTCCAAGAATAGCACCTTACCTGCTGTACTGCCTCTCTGGCATTAGAATTTTTTAAAAGATAAGCTAAGTTTTTATTTCTGGAGAACAGATATCATAATGCTGCATAACAACATTAAAATTTTGTTTAAGGTATTTTGGTTTTTTGAAGCACCATGATTTATGATAGTGTTAATGATAAGATTTCATGCATACATTGTTCCAACACCACACACTCCACCAGAGTTTCCACTTCTTTCCAACAACGGAAGGACACCTCTCAATCACCTCCATCCCTACTCACTCCTCCTTGGCACAGGTAAACCCAGTTTTTCAGACCAATTCTCAAGTTCTGTTGCCTTTGGTCCTTTATTACTTCCTTACTCTGTTTCTTCATATCCCATATTTTGTACCTGTCTCTAATGACTGACTTCACTCTGTGATACTTTCTAGTTCCATCCACATAGTGACAAATTGCATATTACTATAGCCAAATAGTGTTATACTGTATTTGTAGACCACTTTATTCTTGGATACTTTTTTTTCCAGATCTTGACTATGTGAATAGAACTGCAATGATCATAGGAATACGAATGCCCTTTTGAAATATTGTTTTTGGGCCCTAGGGGTAGATGCTTGGAAGTGGAATTTCTGGTTCATAATGGAAATAAGTTTTTCCTGGATTTGGCATTTGCCTTGCATGTGGCTGACCCGGGTTCTATCCCTGGAAACCCCTATGGTCCCCCCTAGTACCATCAGGAGTCATTCCCTGAAGGCAGAGCCAAGAGTAACCTCTGAGCATTCCTGGGTGTGATCAAAAATCAAAAAAAGAAAATCACATTTTAAAATTAAGGAATGGTGAACAAATAACTAAGTTAATGATAGTTGTGTTTTTAGGCATATAATATTTCAACACCAATCTCAAAATCAGTATCAATTTCCCATCACTTAGAAACTCAGTTCTTAGATTTTTCAGAAGTGTCCAGACTATTTTCTAAAGAGGTTGAACCAGTTCACATTCTCATCAGCAGTAGCTGAGAGTCTTCCCTTGTCCCCATCAACAGTTTTTTTTTAATATTTGGTAGTCTCTTTGGTGGGAAGTAATAGCACATTGTTTTGGTCTGATGATAAGTGATAGAGAGCTTTTAAAAAAATAATATACTGGGCATCTTTTTGTTGTCTTTGTGGAACTGTTCATTTTCTTTTCCCAACTTTTTGGATAGCATTGTTTATTTACATAGAGTGACAGTCATAGCAACAACCTTATCTTCCACCCCCTACCAATAGCCAAAGCCATTCTAGGAAAAACAAATGGGACCTTTATTCTTTCCCATCTTTAAATAATACTATAAAACTCTAATAATCAAGACATTGTATTGGAATACAAACAGATCACTTGATCACTGATATCCCGTTATTCGTCGATTTGCTCGAGCGGTCACCAGTAATATTTCCATTTGAACCTATCACATGCCAGTGTAGCCCAATGGCATCTGGTTGCTTCAGGAATAAAAGGAGCCTCAAACCGTTTGTTCAGAGTCTAGACGAAGAAGTCTGACCATCTTGTAGGTAGGTGGCCATGTGATCTATTGACATCCTGTGGGAACCAGTTGGTAATGGCTCTAGTCCAACCATCATCTCCAAATTGCATTACATGTCCAGCCCATTTGATTTTCGATGTCTTGTCCAATGAGACAGCGTCCCTGATTCTGGAACAGTGAAGGAGGTCAGAGGCTCGATTCCTTCTCTCACTTGAGTGAGGCGTGATATTCCAAGCATAGCTCTTTTGATTCCTCTTTGGGAGACCCGAATAGCATTCTCATCCTGCTTTCATAGGGCCCAGGTCTCTGAGGCATATGTTAATGCAGGGAGAACGGTGGAGTTGAGGGAGATGTGCCCGGAGCTGGAGGTTTTTGTATTTTTAGCTATTTCTTTGATGCTTTTGAAGACATTCCATGCTGCTCTCTTCCTCCTGTGCAGCTCAGGTTTTAGGTCGTTCATCATGTTGACTTCTCGACCTAGGTACACATAACTGCTACATTCAGAGATGTTTGTTCCATTGAGAGTGAATGGGGCCTCTGGAACTAGTTCATTTTTCATGCACATAGTTTTGCTGAGATTCAGCTGTAGACCTATCTTTCCACATTCTTGGTAGAAGTCAGCCAGCATTGTGCCGCTTGGCTAATGTTTGGTGTTATTAGAACAATGTCATCAGTGAAGCGGAGGTGGTGTCGTTGCTGACTGTCTATCTTCACTCCCATTCCGTCCCATTCTAATTGTAGCATGATGTTCTCAAGGGTGGCACTGAAGAGTTTTGGTGAAATGGTATCACCCTGCCTAACCCCTCTTTTGACATTGAAGATCACTTCTTTGTAGAATGGTGAGGGTGTAGAATTGATAGTTTAGAGCCATATTCTCAGGTATATGGATAGTTAATTTTCAGCAGAGGAGCAGAGCATGAAATGAAACAAGGAAAGTCTCTCTTTTTTTATTAAGAAAGTATCTTAACAAGTGGTGTTGAAAAAAAACTCTGAAATAAACCCCTTATCTCACACCACGTGAAAAAGCTAATTCAAAATGAGTTAAAGACCTTACATAAGAGCTTAATACATAGATTCCATTGATGAAAAAAATAGGAAGATACCTTCATAACATTGAGTCTAGAGGCATTTTCAGTGGGTCAATGTCATTGGCCAAGTAAAGGAAGTAAATAGAAGTAAATGGAAACATACAAAATAAGAAGCTTCTGTATCATGAGGCTAATGATTACTAGAATAAAAAAGACAGAGACCTGCAACAAATATCTTCCTACCACTCATCTGACAAAAAGTTAGTATTTAAGATATCCAAAATGTAATACTTACAAAAAGTTGTGAAACCTTTAAAATTTGTATACAAAAATTGTAAATCTGTGTTCATAGCATAAAATATGGTTTACTCTATAATGAAATAATAATCAGCAGGGAAAGATTAATGTAATTTTGACAGATACTATAATATGTATGAACTTTTAGACATTATGTTAAGTTAAAGAAGATAAAGTCTACCTATTGTAGAATCTACTTTTTATAAGATATCTAGAATAGGCATGCCCATGGATATAGAAAGATTTGAAGTTAACAATAGATGAAAGAGGAAGAGAGAATGATTGCTAGTGGGTACAAGGGATTTGTGCGTTTGTACTGATAAAATATCCTACTTTTATCTATTATCAAATAATCCAGTTGACAAAATCACTTATTCTGACAACATCTAAAATACTTGTAACTAATTGTATCTTCTTTATTATTTTTATTTTTTTCAGCTTTTAAAAATATATTTTACTATACCACCATGAGATATACAATTACAAAGATGTTCATAAGATGTTCATATTTGGGTTTTGGTCATATAGTGTTCCAGCACCCATCCCTCTACCAGTGCCAATTTCCCACCACAAATGTCCCGGATTCCCTCCCCCTCCCCTAGCCTATCTTTATTGTAGGTTCTTTATTTTTTTCTCTTTCTCTCTCTTTCTCTTTTCCTTCCCTTCCACACTGTGGATTACAATACATACATTAAAAGGTTGTCATGTGTATCTTTTTGCCTGTATTTAATGCTCAGTTATAGGTTGGTATTAGCACTTTTGATCATTATTGGCACACTGTTGCATTCTCTGTCTTACCTAGCCTCTGACTCCCACACGTTTGTGATAATATCCACCTTTGACAAGACCTCCTGATCCATGCTTCACCTGACCTTAGATATGTACATATTTATATTTATGTCACGAAAATAAATGCAGTCATTCTATATCTGTGTCTCTCCTTCTGGCTAATTTCACTCAACATGATCTTCTCCATGTCCATCCATTTATAGGCGAATTTCATAACTTCATTTTTTCCTAACAGCTGCATAGTATTCCATTATGTAGATGTACCAAAGAATCCAAAGACTCATCAAGAAGATTATACATCGTGACCAAGTAGGATTCATCTCAGGATTGCAAGGGATGGTTCAACATTCACAAGTCAATCAACATAATCCATCATATCAATAAGAGAAAAATAAAAACCATATGATCATATCAATAGATGCAGAGAAAGCATTTGACAAGAACCAACACCCGTTCATGATTAAAACCCTCCAGAAAATGGGAATTGAAGGAATCTTCCTCAAGATGGTCAAAACCATCTATCAAAAGCCCACAGCAAGCATCATTCTCAATGAGGAAAAACTGAAATCCTTCCCCCTGAGATCAGGGATAAGACAAGATTGCCCACTCTCACCTCATTTATTCAGTATAGTACTGGAAGTACTTGCTATAGCAATCAGAGAAGAAAAGGACAACACAGGCATCCAGATAGGCAAGGAAGAAGTCAAGCTATCATTATTCACAGATGACATGATATTATACCCAGAGAACGCTAAACTCTCTACCAAAACACTCCTAGAAACAATAGACACATATAGTAGAGTGGCAGGATACAAAATCAATACCCGAAAGTTGGTGGCTTTCCTATATACAAATAATGAAAGAGAAGAAAGAGATATTAAGAAAACAATACCATTCAAAATTGTGCCACAGAAAATCAAATACCTAGAAATCAACTTAACAGAGTGTGTAAAGGACCTGTCCAAACACTACAAGACACTCTTCCAAGAAATGGAAGAGGACACCAACAAATGGAAACATATTCCCTGCTCATGGATGGGGAGAAGCAACATTGTCAAAATGGTAATACTCCCAGAGCTTTGTACAGATTCAATGCAGTCCCTATAAGGATACTCATGATATTCTTCAAAGAAATTGACCAAACATTCCTGAAATTTGCATGGAATAATACCCCCACCTCCATAGCTAAAAAGCAATCCTTGGGAAAAAGAAGATGGAAGGGATCACCTTTCCCAACTTCAAACTGTACTACAAGGCAGTAATAATTAAAAACAGCATGGTATTGGAATAAAAACAGACCTGTCGACCTATGGAATAGAATTGAGCATCCTGACAGCCAACCTCAAACACATGATCATTTAATCTTTGATAAAGGTGCAAAGAGATATCATATCATCATTTCAGGAACCAATCCAAAGGTGGAATGAGTCTTGTGAAATGTGATGTAAGTCTGGTTTTTCATGCTAATTTTTCTGCCCCATAATAGAACATTGAGGAAAAATAGACTTAGTTGATATTTTCCCCCTCTGTGCTTTGAGGTTGAACTCAGAGCCTTAAAGTTGTGAGGAATGCACTGTAGTATAAGCCACACCTCTGACTTATTTGGAATTTCAAATTGTTTTTATGTATATGTGCATTTATAATAATGAAATCCACGATATTGGCAACTGTTGCCCTATCTGCCTGTTGTCTGTCGTCTACAAAGCTGTTCACTCGCGTCATCCTGAACAGGATTGGCAGAACATTAGATGAAGGACAACCATGCGAGCAAGCTGGCTTCCGAAAAGGATTCAGCTATATCGACCATATCCACATGGTAACCAAGCTCATTGAAGTTTGTAGGGAGTTCAAGATGCCACTCTGTGTCATCACTGTATCACTGTCTTCTCGTTGATCATTGATTTGATCGAGCGGCCCCAGTAACATCTTCATATGTCCTGTCTCATGCTAGTAGAGCCCAAGGGCATTTGCTTGCTCCAGGAACATAAATAGCCTCAAACCATTCCGTCAGGTCATGGGAATGAGGTCTATAATAGTTACTGGTATTTGGCGCATATCAAATACGACATAGGTAGCTTGCCAGGCTCTGCTGTGCAGGTAGCATACTCTTGTAGTCATCTCTACATCCAGTATTTATTGATGACCACGCGGCTGCAAGCGGCCCGCGAGCCAGGGCTGTGATAGGCTGGTCTGCTGGGTGTAGTTCTGAGGGGGGGTGAAGTCCGGATATCGAAAAAGGAGGCCCTCATGGAGTGGGGGGTAGTCTGGCCTGGTGTGAGGCTCTGTTGGGGTGGCGGGCCAAGGGCTAGAACCCGCCATCACTCCAGGTGCCTCGTGAGCAGCTTGGCACAGGGAAAGCCAGTAGCAGCTCTGCCCCATGTCTATGAGTCTCTGCCCCATGTCTATGTGAGGGCGAACTGGCTGCGACATCTGTTACCCCATTTATCGCCAGGGTTGATTCAACTGATCTGGCTGGCTAGACGGGTGTCCCCCTTCTTCCCTCACCACTCCAAATCGCGTCCTCCCAAAGCTGCGCTCGGTCGAAGAGGACGGCCTTCCCCCTAATAGAGACGGACCGGTCTTCAGTCAAGGATATACGAATAGCCGCGTTCCCCCTGCTAGAACCTCCAAACAAGCTCTCAAAGGTAACATAAGAGTAGTAATGAAAACTTAAGACTCCCTGCCCCATCCCTCTCTCCTATAGAATTATATTTAATTTGAAAGCATTCCTCAGCTAAAGTAACACTTGTCACCAGGAGAGAGCAATGAATGAATCCTTGCTGTGGTAAACTGCAGAACAAATGAGCAACCTGGAGCGAGAGAACAGTGGTGGCTCGACAAGAGGAGAGGAGCAGCTGGTCTAAAACAAAGACAAGGGACACAGTGATCAGATTCGATCTTGTCTCAAAGTAGAGACAACAGAAAAATGAATCCCCAACCGCCCACCATCTAGCCCCCCATAGGCCATTGTTTTGCTCTTATTTCTTCATGTTCATTGATTTAAAGAAAGCCTTTGATTCTGTGGAGACTGAAGCGTTCATTCAAACCCAGTACATCAAGATCCTTTGTGAGCTGTATTACGGATTCACCACCAGGATCTCACCATTCTACAAAGAAGTGATCATCGATGTCAAAAGAGGGGGTTCTTCAGGGTAATTCCATTTCACCCAAAACTCTTCGAGCAAATCGATGAATAACGGGATGTCAAGTGATCAAGTGACTTGATTATAATAATAATAATAATGATAATAATAATAATAATAATAATCACTTGATAACTCTGCTTCGCTGATGACATCATTTTAATAACACCAAGTGGCACAAATGCTGGCTGACTTTGACCGAGAATGTGGAAGATAGTTATACAGCTGAATCTCAGCAAAACTGTGTTCATGGAAAATGAACTAGTTCCAGAGGCCCCTTTCATTCTCAATGGAACAAACATCTCTGATGTAGCAGTTATGTGTACCTAGGTCAAGAATAATAATAATAATAATAATAATAATAATAATAATAATATAATAATAATAAATGTTGTGCTGGGGATTGAACCCAGGTATGATGCATTCCAGGAGGGTGTTTTTAACACAGATGTACAGGCAGGTGAATTGAGCCTCTTCTTCAAGTTGTGTAAAAAAGTTGAAGACTGTCCAGACTAAACGATTGTCTCTCTTTTGTTCCTGAATCACTATAGTTTATTTTAGATAAAGAGGACTTTTAACTCCAGTAGGATATTCCTAGAGGTGGCTTTTTTCAGAGTAAAATGCACTCTTCCTAAAAAGAAGTACCAGCAATTTTTTAGAACATTTGAAAATATTGGATTGCATATCCAACTAAGTAGAGAGAAAAATGGGAGTCGGTTCCTTAAGCAAGCACTCAGGCCCTTCTCTTTAAACCGCTTTTTTGATATTGACTCACAATGGTTTTCTTATAGTTTGTCCAAAGTCCCTTTTGAATGCATTCAGAGCTGATTATGTGAGAAAGAAGGAAGAAAGTTTAGGGGAAAAGTTATTGCAGTATTGACCTTACCAGTGGTTCATCTTTATTCTCTTGTTTGTGCCTCTGACCACACTAAAATATTTAACATCCCTTTTAAAAAAGAATTGCTGTGTGGCTTTACTTAAGACATGATGACAAATATGTTTCACCTTTGACCTTGAAGTAAACCAATGTCATGATGTCCCTTATTTGCAGTTGTCAAGTGCTTTGTCGAGTGGCTTAAAGAGCTAGGGAGCAAGTTGATAGGCAAAAGAAAGGGTTGTCTGCTTGTACTTGAAATGAATTCAGAAGAAAAGAGTGCATTTGTCAAGTGGAAAATATTTTTAGAGCAAGACGATTTAATGCTTAAAAGATGCCCTTTTCAAAAAACTCTTTTTGGATTTATTTGATCATTTTATTGCTTTCTGTTTCTAGTACTTTACCAAAAAGGACACCTAGAGCTTGAATGATGAAAGAATTTTTTTTATATTATTATTAGCTACACTTTACATTTTATGAGTTTATTTGAAAGACAGTTTTCCACACGGAATTATTTTTATCTACGCAAATTATTTGAAGGTAATATTTGGAAAATATTTAAAAGAATTATTTCAGCTTTTATATAAAAAATAAAATGTCTTAAAAAAGGATTTTCCTTTAGTTCTATATAAAAGTTTACATGCAGTGCAAACAAAATTTAGATGATTTCTATAAATTATTCTGAGATTTTAGAAAAAATTTTTCTGGCTCTTCTATGATTATTTCTAAGGGGAACTGATTTTTACTCTTTCTATATATTCTTAAATATCCTTAATACCTCCCTGACTGAGAATTAAGGATGGTTTTGCAACACTATTCTGAGCAAAGGTTTAATTGCCCTTCAGGGTGACATCAGGCTATGAAGATTTGTATATACATATGTATGTATGTATGTATGAAATTTTAATTTGTGCTTGCGAGAGAGGGAGAGAGGGAGAGAGAGAGAGAGAGACAGAGAGAGGAAAGAGCTGCCTGCTATAGAGGCAGTATGGGGTAGGGGTAGGGGAATCTGGGGACTTTGGTGGTGGAAATGTGCACTTTGGAGGGATGGAGGGATGGGGTACTGGAACACTGTATGGCTGAAACTCAATCATGAACATCTTTGCAAATATCTATCTCACGGTGTTATAATAAAAACTAAAAAATTATAAAAATGATTTATACTGAAAAAAAAAGTCGTGCTTCTTTAGTCTCTGACATGAGTCACAGTTAATTCATGCCCTTTAAAACATAGGGGCCGGAGCGATAGCCCAGCGGGTAGGGTGTTTGCCTTGCATGCAGCCGACCTGGGTTCGATCCCCAGCATCCCATATGGTCCCTCTGAGCACCGCCAGGAGAAATTCCTGGAGCGAAGAGCCAGGAGTAACCCTCTGAGCGTTCCGGGTGTGACCCCAAAAAGCAAAAAAAAAAAAAAAAACCCTTGAGTGTGGTTTCTGTTTTTATGTGAGGAGCAACCTGCTGGAGTCCATATTAGCCAGTGTTCTGAGAACTGGGGTGGTTGGGTTTCACTAACCATAAACTTTCTTGGCATATTGAGCTTTTCCAAAATCCCTGACAAAAAAGTTACCTGTTTTCTTCTTTAGGGAAATTGACTTTCTTTTCTTCTTTCAGTGTCCTGAAATATTCCCTGGGCAAGGATGGGGAGTTAGTGGAAAATAAGAATGACACCAATGACACAGGTACCTTAGTGCTAACTTCTGTGTCTGGAAGTACACTGTAGGAGCCATGCAGGAGCAAAGAAGTCTAACTTTATTTTTGTTTAGATTTTGTTTTAAAATAAAGTCAATGTTGAATTCCTTACCTTGCTGCACTCCTGATTCTTCCTGCCCCCTCCCCTTCTTGGTATCTTCAGTTCTGTTGCCATGGTCCACAGCATGTATTATTATATATGATGATAGAGTCTAGAAGAGATACACCTGAGCATGAGAGTCCTTCATTTCAAGCAGAACATAATTGTTCTGCAGGGAAGGTTATATGCCCCTAACTAGAAACTATCTAAAAATATGTAGAAGTTATTTTTTTTTCTTTTTTGGGTCACACCTAGCAATGCTCAGGGGTTACTCCTGGCTCTGCACTCAGGAATTACTCCCTGGCGGTGCTTGGGGGACCATATGGGATGCCGGGGATCGAACCCGGACCATATGGGATGCCGGGATCAACCGACTATGGGAGCCGGGATCGAACCCGGACCATATGGGATGCCGGGAGCGAACCCGGACCATATGGGATGCCGGGGGATCGAACCTGGGCCTGCACAGGCCGGCCGTGTGCAAGGCAAACGCCCTACCCGCTGGGCTATCGCTCCGGCCCCAATATGTAGAAGTTAAGAAAGACATAGCTGGTGGAAGAATGGTTCAGAATAGATTTCCTGGAAAAGCAGTACCTGAGGTAAATGTTGATTGATAACTGAGGAGGTTTCAGATGACAGAAAGGAATTAATCATGGAAAAGAAGGTTAAAGATTAAGCATAGTCACAGAAAAACATGTCAATGTATAGCAAATAGATAGGTTCAAGGATGTGCAGTAAATAGATGCAACAATGTACAGTGAATAGATAGGTATCAGACTGATATTATGAATCTTGCAGATGAGAATCTATCAGCAGATGAGAGAAAGATTTTTCTGCCCTTTTTAAAATTTTTTTATTATACCACTGTGAGTTATACAATTACAAAGCTGTTCAAGTTTGGGTTTCAGTCTTACAGTATTCCAGCACCCATCCCTCTATCAGTGAACATTTCCCACCACCAATGTCCCCAGATTCCTTCCCCCTCCCCCCCAGCCTGCCTCTATAGTAGGCACTTTTCCTCTTCTCTTTCTTTCTCACTCTCTCTCTCACTCATTCTCTCCCTCTCTCTTTTCTCCCCCTTCTCTTACACATTATGGCTTGCGCCTATGTATGTTTAGGGATTATCATGTAATGTAAGTCAATTTACATTTACAAGCCTACATTCAATGCTCAGTGCTAGTCTGGCATTACTGTTTCTAACAATTAGTAGATGCTTTTCTAACAATTAGTAGATACAGTTTCTAACAATTAGTTTCTAACAATTAGTCCGATGCATGTTCGATATGCCAAATTCAGTAACAGAAATGTTTATTTTCCTGACCCCGAAAAGAGCCCTTCCCTACGGCAGCAGTAAGAAAGGCAAACAAGCAGTGCCTGATAAAATTTCATGGCCATCCTAGGCTGCCAAAACGAAGAAGGACTAAAATGACTGTCTGTACTTTCAATGCACGTACGCTGGCATCGGAAGCATATATTGAGGATCTGATGCTGCAAGCGCAAAATCAAGTACGACATCATTGGTCTGACTGAGACGGAGGAGGCATCAGTTGCATCATTCTGTATTTGACACGGAGAAGAATTGTTCCTTGGAACACGTGACGAAAGAGAGGCGTGGGTGGCGTTGGTGTCCTTGTCCAACACTGAACATGACCATCAACATTGATTCATTTGAATGCCTAACAAACCAAATAGGACGATTACACTTGAAGAGATGTGGCCCACTGCCAGCAATTTCTATCTTCATTGTCTACGCACCAACATCCACATACAAAGAAGATGAAATTGAGAAATTCTACATGGAATTGGAGGAGTTCTATAAAAAAAATCACACCTTCTACAAGATCATAGTCAGTGATTTTAATGCCAAGATAGGACCGAGAAGATCGGCTGAAGAACTACACATCAGGACCCATGGCCTGGAATGGAACGAACAGGGTGAGAGACTATCTGAGTTCATCATGTCCACCAAGACCATTCATGGGAACTCACATTTCCAGAAGGCTGAAGCGAAACGTTGGACATTGGAATCTCCTGGCAGAAAGTTCCACAATGAAATTGACCACATCATCTTCAATCAATGGTTTTATCTGACCGATGTAGCTGTCGTCCCCAAATTCCAAACAGGATCGGACCACCGTCTCCTTCATGCAAAATTCTACTTCCCACAATGGGGAGAAAAAGTGCAAAGTTTAAGAAGAGAGCTCCCCAGAATGACCACCAACTGGGAACTCTTTGGCACCATTGCAGCAACATGGGAAGATACCTTCATTGACGACATTGATGAAGAATACAACCAACTGATTCAGCACCTCCATGATTGTGCGAAGAATGCTGAGGAGAGAGAAAGACACAAAAGGACGCTTGTCTTCAGAAACTCTGACTCTCATTCACCAACGTGGCAAGGCGCGAGCCTCAGGGAGACCAAATGCTAACGTCCAAGCTTGCTAAGCGGTGCAGAGAAGCGATAAAAAGAAGACCTCAAAGAAAAAGAGCAGAAATACTGGAAGATGCAGCAGAAGCCGGGAAAAGCATTTGCACTGCCCACCTGTCCTTCGCCAACTATAAGACCACGATGACTGCCCTGCGATGACCTGATGGATCTATCACATCTTCCAGAAAGGCAATGGAGAAGATTATCCAGGACTTCTACTCAAGTCTCTTTGATAGCCATATCCACCTGCCCACATACCAAATTCCACAGGACGGATATGTCATTCCCAACGTTCTCCCTTCTGAAATCCAACATGCCACCTCATCTGTAAAGAAGGGAACAGCACCAGGCCCAGACAAAGTCAGACCGAACACCTGAGGAATCTGCCTTTGGTACTCATCAATACACTAGCTCGGCTCTTCACACGCTACCTGTCCGAATGCAAGGTGCCCTCCCAATGGAAAACCAGCAGGACAGTTCTACTGTTAAGAAGGGAGACATTCACGGCATCGGCAACTATCGCCCCATCTGCCTGTTGTCCGTCATCTACAAGCTGTTTACACAAGTCATCCTGAACAGGATTAGCAGAACACTAGATGAAGGACAACCATGCGAGCAAGCAGGCTTCTGGAAGGGATTCAGCACAATCGACCATATCCACACAGTAACCAAGCTCATCGAGGTTTGTAGGGAGTACAAGATGCCGCTCTGTCTCACGTTCATTGATTTACAGAAAGCCTTTGATTCTGTGGAGACTGAAGCAGTCATCGAAGCCCTAGCCAAACAGGGTGTTCAAACCCAATACATCAAGATCCTACGTTAGCTGTATTACGGATTCACCACCAGGATCTCACCATTCTACAAAGAAGTGATCATTGATGTCAAAAGAGGGGTTCGACAGGGTGATACCATTTTCACCAAAACTCTTCAGCGCCACCCTCGAGAACATCATGCAACAATTAGAATGGGAAGGAATGGGAGTGAAGATAGATGGTCGGCAACTACACCACCTCCGCTTCGCTGATGACATCGTTCTAATAACACCAAACATTAGCCAAGCTGCACAAATGCTGGCTGACTTTGACCGAGAATGTGGAAAGATAGGTCTACAGCTGAATCTAAAGAAAACCATGTTTATGAAGAATGAACTAGTTCCAGAGGCCCCATTCACTCTCAATGGAACACACATCTCTGAATGCAGCAGTTATGTGTACCTAGGTCGAGAAATCAACATGATGAACGACCTAAAACCTGAGCTGCGCAGGAGGAAGAGAGCGGCATGGAATGCCTTAAAGGCATCGAAGAAATAGCTAAAAGGACAAAGAATTCCGGCTCCAGGTACACTCTCTTTGACTCCACCGTTCTCCCTGCATTAACATACGCCTCAGAGACCTGGGCCCTTTGAAAGCAGGATGAGAATGCTATTCGGGTCTCCCAAAGAGGAATCAAAAGAGCTATGCTTGGAATATCACGCCTCACTCAAGTGAGAGAAGGAATCCGGAGTTTTGACCTCCATCGCTATTCCAGAATCAGGGACGCTGTCTCGTTTGCCAAGGCATCGAAAATCAGATGGGCTGGACATGTAATGCGATTTGGAGACAACCGCTGGACTAGAGCCATTACTGACTGGATTCCACTGGTTGTCAAAAGATCACGTGGCCGCCCACCTACAAGATGGTCAGACTTCCTTGTCAAGACCCTGAAGGAACGGTTTGAGGCTCTTCATATTCCTGAATCAACCAGATGCCATTGGGCTACATTGGCACGTGATAGGGTCCAATGGAAATGTTACTGGTGCCCGCTAGAGCAAATCTATGAATAATGGGATTCAAGTGATCAAGTG
>JAJIBD010004838.1:0-130588 GCA_021461705.1 Cryptotis parvus
TTGGCAGAGCCTGGCAAGCTGTCCGATGCGTGTTTGATATGCCAAATCCAGTAACGTAAATGTTTATTTTCCTGACACCAAAGAGCCCTTAATACGGCAGCCAGTAAGAAAGGCAAACAAGCAGTGCCTGATAAAATTTCACGGCCATCCTAGGCTGCCAAACAAGAAGCGACTAAAATGACTGTCTGTACTTTCAATGCATGTACGAGTGGCATCGAAGCATATATTGAGGGGATCTGATGCTGCAAGCGCAAAAGATCAACTACAACATCATTGGTCTGACTGAGACGAGGAGGCGCTCGTTGCATCATGCTATATTTGACACCAGAGAAGAATTGTTCCTTGGAACATGCGACCGAAAGAGGCGTCGGTGGCGTTGGTGTCCTTGTCCAACATGAACATGGCAGTCAACATTGATTCATTTGAATGCCCTAAACAAACCGAGATAAGATGATTACACTTGAGAGATGTGGCCCACTGCCAACAATTTCTATCTTTTATTGTCTATGCACCGACATCCACATACAAAGAAGATGAAATTGAGAAATTCTACATGGAACTGGAGGAGTTCTATAAAAAAAGATCACACCTTCTACAAGATCATAGTCTGTGATTTTAATCCCAAGATAGGACCAAGAAGATCGGCTGAAGAACTCCACATAGGACCCATGGCCTAGAATGGAACGAACAGGGTGAGAAACTATCTGAGTTCATCATGTCCACCAAGACCATTCATGAAACTCACAGTTCCAGAAGGGCTGAAGCGAAACGTTGGACATGGGAATCTCCTGGCGGACAGTTCCACAATGAAATTGACCACATCATCTTCAATCGACGGTTTTGTCTGACCGATGTAGCTGTAATCCCCAAATTCCAAACAGGATCAGACCACCGTCTCCCTTAGTGCAAAATTCTACTTCCTGCAACGGGGAGAAAAGGCTGGAAAGTTTAAGAAGAGAACTCCCAGAGCAACCACCAACTGGGAACGCTTTGGCACCATTGCAGCAACATGGGAAGATACCATCATTGACAACATCGATGAAGAATACAACCGACTGGTTCAGCACCTCCATGATTGTGCGAAGAATGCTGAGAGAGAGAAAGAAACAAAAGGACGCCTGTCTTCAGAAACTCTTGAGCTCATTCACCAACGTGGCAATGCGCGAGCCTCAGGAGACCAAATACTAATGTCCAAGCTTGCTAAATGGTGCAGAGAAGCGATAAAAGAAGACCTCAAAGACAGAAGAGCAGAAATACTGGAAGATGCAGCAGAAGCCGGGAAAAGCATTCGCACTGCCCACCTGTCCTTCGCCAACTATAAGACCATGATGACTGCCCTCCGGCCCCCTGATGGATCTATCACATCTTCCAGAAAGGCAATGGAGAAGATTATCCAGGACTTCTACTCAAATCTCTTTGATAGCCACATCCACCTGCCCACATACCAAATTCCACAGGATGGATATGTCATTCCTAACGTTCTCCCTTCTGAAATCCGACATGCCATCTCATCGGTAAAGAAGGGAACAGCACCAGGCCCAGACAAAGTCAGACCCGAACACCTGAAGAATCTGCCGTCAGTACTCATCAATACACTAACTCGGCTCTTCACACGCTACCTGTCTGAATGCAAGGTGCCCTCCCAATGGAAAACCAACAGGACAGTTCTACTGTTCAAGAAGGGAAACATTCACGACATTGGCAACTATCGCCCCGTCTGCCTGTTGTCCTTCATCTACAAGCTGTTTATATGAGTCATCCTGAACAGGATTAGCAGAACACTAGATGAAGGACAACCATGCGAGCAAGCAGGCTTCCGGAAAGGATTCAGCACAATCGACCATATCCACACAGTAACCAAGCTCATCGAGGTTTGTAGGGAGCACAAGATGCCGCTCTGTCTCACGTTCATTGATTTACAGAAAGCCTTTTGATTCTGTGGAGACTGAAGCAGTCATCGAAGCCCTAGGCAAACAGGGTGTTCAAACCCAGTACATCAAGATCCTTCGTGAGCTGTATTATGGATTCACCACCAGGATCTCACCATTCTACAAAGAAGTGATCATTAATGTGAAAAGAGGGGTTCGACAGGGTGGTACCATTTCACCAAAACTCTTCAGCGCCACCCTCGAGAACATCATGCGACAATTAGAATGGGAAGGAATGGGAGTGAAGATAAATGGTCGGCAACTGCACCACCTCCGCTTCGCTGATGACATCGTTCTAATAACACCAAACATTAGCCAAGTGGCACAAATGCTGGCTGACTTTGACCGAGAATGTGGAAAGATAGGTCTACAGCTGAATCTAAAGAAAACAATATTTATGAAGAATGAACTAGTTCCAGAGGCCCCATTCACTCTCAATGGAACAACCATCTCTGAATGCAGCAGTTATGTGTACCTAGGTCGAGAAAACAACATGATGAATGACCTAAAACCTGAGCTGCACAGGAGGAGGAAGAGAGCGGCATGGAATGCCTTCAAAGGCATCGAAGAAATAGCTAAAAGGACAAAGAACCTCCAGCTCTGGGTACATCTCTTTGACTCCACCGTTCTCCCTGCATTAACATACGCCTCAGAGACCTGGGCCCTACGAAAGCAGGATGAGAATGCTATTTGGGTCTCCCAGAGAGGAATTGAAAGAGCTATGCTTGGAATATCACGCCTCACTCAAGTGAGAGAAGGGAATCCGGAGTTCTGACCTCCGTCGCTATTCCAGAATCAGGGACGCTGTCTCATTTGCCAAGGCATCGAAAATCAGATGGGCTGGACATGTAATGCGATTTGGAGACAACTGCTGGACTAGAGCCATTACCACTGGATCCCACGGGATGTCAAAAGATCACGTGGCCGCCCACCTACAAGATGGTCAGACTTCCTTGTAAAGACCCTGAAGGAATGGTTTGCGGCTCTTCATATTCCTGAATCAACCAGATGCCACTGGGCTGCATTGACACGTGATAGGGTCCAATGGAAATGTTACTGGCACCCGCTCGAGCAAATCAATAAATAACGGGATTCAAGTGATCAAGTGATCAAGTTTGTCCCTGAGTTTTAGTCAGCCACCCTTGGTCATCCTTTTGGGTGCTGACTTATTAACGGCCTCTTTAAAGGTTGGGAAAATAAACATCGTTATTATCGGTTTTGGCATATGAATACGCATTGGCAGCTTGCCAGGCTCTGCTGTGCAGGAGATATTTTCTCAGTAGCTTGCCATGCTCTCTGAGAGGGGTTGGTAGAATATTCTTAGTAATTAGGAGATAAATTGCACGGCGGTAAAGCAGCCACATGCAATGGGGAGAGTTGGAAGCTGCTCTGCCTGGTGTATCTTGCTTCTATGATTCAGCATTCCTGGGTTTAAAATACTTTCCTTTGAAGGGTGGGTCACCTGAATGCCTGAGAACAGAGGAGTGGCTAAAGAAAATGTGTTTTATTTTTTCCTTTTTGGGTCACACCTGACAATGCTCAGGGGTTACTCTTGGCTCTGCACTCAGGAATAACTCTTGGCAGTGTTCAGGGACCATATGGAATGCCGGGGCTCGAACCCGGATTGGCCGCATGCCAAGGCAAAGGCCTACCTGCTGGACTATCGCCTGGCCCCAGAGACTGTGGTACATCTATACAATGGAATACTGTGCAGCTGTCAGAAAAGATGAAGTCATGAAATTTAGATGCAAATAGATGCACATGGAGACTATCATGCTGAGCAAAATTAGTCAGAAGAAAAAGGACAGATATAGAATGACTGCATTCATTAATGGGATTTAAATATAACCAATGTTCTACTAATTGTGGGGAAATATTAATGCCAGACTAGAACTAAGCATTGAATATACTCTAAGGGATTTAAATGATAATCCCTAAATGTCTGTAGGGCAAGCCACGATGTGCAATAGACGAGAGGGAGAGAGAGAGGAGAGAGAGAGAGAGAGAGAGAAGAAGAGAGAGAGAGAGAGAGAGAGAAATGAAAAGTGCCTGCTATTGAGGCAGGCTATGGGAGTGGGAGGGAATAGGGGACATTGGTGGTGGGAATATGGCACTGGTGGAGAGATGGGGGGGCTGGAATAATGTATGACTGAAACCCAATCCTAAACATTTTTTAATTGTGTATCACATGGTGGTATAATAAAAACATTTTAAATTGATGCATAAAGAAATTGTCATATATGTGCACTGTGGAAAACTTATAGCTATTAAGAAAAGGGAGTTTCTTACCATATTGTTCATGTGCAGAGACTCAAGCTCTGTTAAGTAAAATAAGGCAAAGCCAGAAGAGGCAATATCAGATAATGTCACTCTTTCATGATACATAAAGAAACAAGGAACATACTGTATCCAATGATCAAAAATCCTTCCAAGTTCTGGAGAGATTACACTGGGGCAAGGAAAAGGTGAACGAGAGTAATTAAGGACAGGAGACAAAATGCCTCTAGTTGGGAAAAGCGTGAGAGTGATCACTCTTACAACCAAATCATGGCAATTATAGTATGTATAAGGTATATTTGAAAACGAATGAATTTTTTTTTTCAAAAAAACAAAAAGGATAGAGAACTTGACTAGGTTATTTTTTTTCCTAAAGAGAAAATACCAGTGGCTAAATCCACAGGAAAAAAATGGTTCTTGATGTGCAAGTAATGTGTTGTGTTCCAGGAATAGGTGCCAGGAAGTAGAATCACTGGGTTATATAAACTACAATAAAAATTAATTGAAGAAAAGGAATCTCATCCTCACTAATAATTGGAGACAGGCAATTCCAAACTGCGTGACATCACCTCATACCTGTTTCAATGACTATAATAAAAAAGACAGTAAAAGCAGGTCTCGGCAAGGATGTAGAGAAAAGTGAATTATTTTGTCATAGAGAAAGAAAAGTAAATTGGCTTAGCTACTTTGTAAAATGATACAAAACTTCCTAATATTCTAGAAACTCCCTTCATATGAAGCAACTTCACTGTTGTGCATATAGCAAAAGAAATGAAACATCTGTCCTCAGGAGATTTCTGGACCTCTGTGTATATGCGCACTAGCCCAAATATGAGAGCACCAAAGTGCACATTGATATATAGATGCACAGAGAAAGCATCCATTACAAATATGCCTTAATACAAAACAATAGAGGAAGGAATGAACAGAGAGTGGCACTGCCATATAAAGCTTCCCTCTATCCAAAAAAAATGAAATCATGTTTTCTTAAAAAATAAATATAAATTTCTTGACTTTGTTTTACCTAGAGTAATCAGTCAGAAGGAAGAGGACAGATATAGAATGACTGCATTCATTTGTGAGACAAAAATATATACCAGAGTTCTACTAATTGTTGGAAATGGTAATGCCAGAGTAGAACTGAGCATTGAATGTAGGAAAAGGGATTTACATGATAACGCCTACATTTAGTTTGGCAAGCCACAATGTAAGGGAAGGGAGATACAGAGAGAAACGAGAGAGAGAGAGAGGGGGGAAGGAGAAAGAGGGAGAGAGAGAAAGAGAAAAGACAAAGTGCCTGCCATAGAGGCAGGCTGGGGGAGAGGGAAGGAATCTGGGGACATTGGTTTTGGAAACGAGCACTAGTGGAGGGATGGGTGCTGGGACACTGCATGACTGAAACCCTATCATGAACTGCTTTGTAAATGTCTATCTCACTGTGTTGAAAGAACAACAATAAATAAATAAATATTTTAAAATAAAAAACAAGTAATTAAAAAACCCTAAGTATTACATTAGAATAGTGTGGGGGGAAAGCACACACATAAGCTTAGGGACTACTCCAAGCTCAGTGCTCAGAACTGTTACTAGGAGGAAACTGCGGTTTCCAGCATCAAAGCGTGCCATCAACCCATTGAGCTTTCTCTACTTAGGACAGACTGTTTCTAAATCTGGTTTTTATCTTAAGTAGAAGTGCTTTATAGGACACACGTACTATAAAGAAAAGTAGGCAGATGACAGATGGCTTGACAGCCACTATGGTTGGCAAGGTATTATTTGTTCTCCTTAGAAAGGTTTTGACTTAAGTGCTTGAAAGAAACTTCCTCTCCCTGTATAGGTGTTTTAACGATGAGTAGAATAGATTATGAATCTGCCAATGGCAAAACCTTTGAACCAATGAGTGAATAATAAATAGGGGTGATTTGAAAACAAAGGAAAGCCATTTTAGACTGAAATCAGCAAGATGGGATTTTATATACATAGATCAACAGGCATTAAAGCAAGTAATTTCTCACTTAGGCTGGAACTGGACAACGTCCTTTATCATCAGACCTGTGGGTGATATAGGAGCTAATAGGACGTGAAAATTGACTTCCATCTTCTGAAAGATGTGATTTTGTTTTTCAGTCTGTGAATTTTGTGACCAGAACTGGGACACTTACTCTCATTACTGATAAAAATTGTTTTGTAGTTTTGTCCAATTAAAAAAAGAATATTAGAAAAATTAGTAGCTAAAATAGAAAGAGCTTTACTATATAGTTGTTAACATAAAAATTACAAAATTATTTTAAAATTTAGAATGAGGTTTTATTAAAAGATAATAGAGTAACAAAAACTGGGGACAAAGGTTTCTGATATTGTATTTTATTTGTAAACAAGCGCATCTTCCACAGATTCATTCGATTTAAAAAGATGTAAGAAAATTTTAGACCTAGGGGTAAAAACGGGTAGATTCTAATTCCTACCAGGGATGAGGAGAATATTATCATGAGTCAATTTTTGAGGTACAGTCCCCACTTGGGGAGGGCAGGACAAGAGGCCAGGAGGCACCTGTGAATACAATGGCCTGGGTGGCCTGAAGAAATGTGGAGTTTATGATGGACAGTAAGCAAACTTGCCCTTTGCCCCGGAGGGAAACATTTTTAGTACACTGAACAATAAACAAACCTGTCCTGATTGTAGCAGCAGACACAATATGTCCCAAAGCAATTTTCTATACAAACATATTTTTAGAGAGAGCCTGGGCAAAATGGGTGTTTATTGCCGTGCTTGAAAGCCTGCGGAAATGTCAGCCTTCTGAAGAACTGTATCCTAGCAATAGGGCTCTAGAGATCAAAGCAGGAGCTTGGCATCCAGAGCACAGACCATCACCATTTGCCTGCACACTGCACTCGTTACAGCCAAAGAGATTTTTCCCCCAATTTTGATTAGCACCTTATGAAGCACATATAAAAACAAAATACAAACTGTCCACTGAAACACTAGGAAAAATGCCAAGTGAAAAGCTCCACTTGGAATCAGTGAATCACAGACTACAGAAGAAAAAATCAAAGGGGAACATACTTTGTGACGTAATAATCCATTCCGGTGGCTGAGAAAATTCATAAATTGCTTTTATTCAGTCCTCAAAGCCCTCAGACTTACTCCCAGATAAGCTTCCCCTTATCAGGAATATGATTTGCAAATTTCCCTCCTTTATTTCTTGTTTTTCTTGCATGTGGAGCACAGGATCCGATGATTCAGTGGAGTTCCACAGTTCCTCTTCTTTGTCTCTGCGTTTGTTGCCATTACTTCTGGTGTTTAAAAGTCATCCCTCACTATAGCCAAGGACTTAACCTTCTGTTTCCATTCAGGACTTTTCTTTCAGATCTGCTGTTTAAATTATTATCTAAAGTTATTCTATTTCATCTGACTTTTCAGTCATTACAGAATGAGACTTTTCGGTCATTACAGAATGATAGTGTAGCATGTCCAGTCTTTTTTAGGGGAGTCACACCCAGCAATGCTCAGGGGTTCTCCTGGCTCTGTACTCAGGAATTACTTCTGGCGGGGTCCAGGGGCCCATACGGATGCTGGGGATCGAACCCGGGTTGGCTGCATGCAAGACAAATGGTCTATCTACTGTGCTATCGCCCGGCCCCAGCATGTCTGGTCTTTCTGAAACAATTTATTAATAAAACCATTCTTTCCCTATTGTATATTCTTGGTTTGTTAGTCTGGAAGTACTGTATTAAATTTGTATGAAATGCTGGTTATTTATTCTGCATAATTGCTATGTATGTCTATTTTTAATCCAATACCTTGCTGTTTAGATTAATAAAGCTTTGAAATTTAATTTAAATCAAGAAGTGAAGTGTCTGTATGAGTAATATTTAGAGTTTTACAATTTATTTTAGAGAAGAGAAAATATAAATGTGTATATACATTTAAAAGATATGCCGACAGTATATATATATATATATATATATATATATAATATATATATAAAGGGAATCTAGATGGGATTCTGGGGATTACACCTGGGATCTGGTGCATGCAAGGCAAATGCCTACTGCTCTGCTGGAGCTCTGGCCGCCACCTTTATATTTCTTTGGCAAAATGTGTCATAAAGTACTTTTTTATTTTTTATTGTTATTTTATTACACCACCTTTAGACATACAGTTACAAGATGCCCATGCTTGAGTTTTGATTCTACAGTGTTCCAACACCCATCCCTCCACCCGTGCACATCTCCCATCACCAATGTCCTCACCTCCCTCTCCCTCCCCCAGCCTGCCTCCAAGTCAGGTTCTGTATCTCCTTTCTCTATTTCTCTCTATCTTTCCCTTCTGTCTACCTTTCCTACACATTGTGCAATGTAGTATATTCTAGGTAGGACATGACTGGTTCCACTGGTTTAATGGATCGCGTCTGGACAGTGAAAATGATGGCTGTTGTGTTGGGCGAGTCTCATCCTGCTGCTTCTGGGCCCCCCAGAGGTGATGGGCCAACACACAAAACCCATCTGTCCTGCCGGGAGCCTCATGGTCAGCTGGGCTAGAGTGAGCTGAATGCCAGCTCTCCCTGTTGCGCCTGAGGCTCTGCATGCTATGACTGGTTCCCAAGGCAATTCCTGGGTTGGGCCACTGGGCTCTGGAACAAGATAGCAAGGGGAAGGGGTGGCCCCAGATCCATCTGACAAATGCAAGATGGGTGACTTCCACTTCTGGGAGGCGACTACCTGGGCTCGAACTCAGGTACTCTGTAAATCTGGTCTTGAGATCAGCATCTCTCCTGGGTGGGTTCCGATGTGCTTCAGCATCCAGACAGTGAAAATGTCGGCTATTGTGGTGAGTGAGTCTCATCTGGCTGCTTCTGGGCCCCCAGAGGTGATGGGCCAACAGCCAAACCCATCTGTCCTGGGAGCCTCATGGTCAGCTGGGCTAGGGGAGAGCTGAATGCCAGCTCTTCCTGTTGCATCTCCATGAAGTGGATTTTTGAGGAGCATATCTTCTAGTTGAAAATATGTAATGTAATTTGTTTGGAATGTTGTGCCACAGAAAATATGCACAACTCACTTTCAATATCTACTTCTGCACATCTTCCTTATTCTAAGTCTTATATTTCCCTTCTTTCTTCCCTTCCTCCCTTCCTCCCTTCCTCCTTCCTCCCTCCCTCCCTCCCTCCTTTCTTTCCCTTCCTTCCTTCCTTCCTTCCCTCCCTCCCTCCCTCCCTCCCTCCTCCCCTCCTCCTCCTTCCTTCCTTCCTTCCTTCCTTCCCTTCCCTTCCTTCCTTCCTTCCTTTCCTTCCTTCCTTCCCTTCCTTCCTTCCTTCCTTCCTTCCTTCCTTCCTTCCTTCCTTCCTTCCTTCCTTCCTTCCTTCCTTCCTTCCCTTCCTTCCTTCCTTCCTTCCTTCCTTCCTTCCTTCCTTCCTTCCTTTCTTCCCTTAGGCTTTTTTGGGTGGTGTACCCAGTAGCGTGACTTCGTAGACATGGGGCAGAGCTGCTACTGGCTCTCCCTGTGACCAGCCGCTCACAAGCGCCCCGGGAGGGATGGTGGATTCGAGCCCTGGCCCACCACCCCAGCAGAGCCTCGCAACAAGCCAGACGACCCCCACTCCATGAGGGCCTCCATTTTCCACATCCGACTTCTCTCTCATCAGAACTCCACCCAGCAGACCAGCCTATCACAGCCTCGCGCGGCGGCAGCTTGCAGCCGCACAGTTCATCAATAAATGCTGGACTTAGAGATGCCTACAAGAGTATGCTACCTGCACGGCAGAGCCTGGCAAGCTACCCGTGTTGTATTTGATATGCCAAATACCAGTAACAATTATAGACCTCGTTTTGGAATGGATTGAGGCTCTTTATGTTCCTGGAGCAAGCAGATGCCCTTGGGCTCTACTAGCATGAGACAGGACATATGGAGATGTTACTGGTGCCCGCTCGAGCAAATCGATGATGAACGGGAAGACAGTGATACAGTGATACCCAGTAGCGCACAGAACTCCTAGCTTGGTGCTCAGGGACCACTCCTGGAGCCAACCAGTGTTCAGGGAACCTTTTGTGTTTCTGCAGTTGAACCCAAGTGTGTCTCATGCACACCAGCACCTTATCTGCTGTCCTATAACACCAATAGAATATTTTGTTTTTTAAGCTAAAAACATTCACTGTATCACTGTCTTCCCATTCATCATCGATTTGCTCGAGTGGCAACAATAATATCTCCAATGTCCTGTCTCATGCTAGTAGAGCCCAAGGCCATCTGCTTGCTCCAGGACCATAAAGAGCCTCAAACCATTATATTAGGTCATGGGAATGAGGTCTATAATTGTTACTGGTGTTTGGCATATCAAATATGACACCGGTAGCTTGCCAGGCTTGCCAGGCA
Source organism: Cryptotis parvus (assembly GCA_021461705.1). Lineage (NCBI taxonomy): Eukaryota > Metazoa > Chordata > Mammalia > Eulipotyphla > Soricidae > Cryptotis > Cryptotis parvus. Next base: position 10,575 of record JAJIBD010004838.1, read on the forward strand.
AGCTAAAACATTAATTTCTATAATTGGCTTTTAAAAATATGCCCAGAGTCACACTGATATAGTATAGTGAGTAAGGCACTTGCCTTTCACACGGTGCACCAGGGTTCACTCACAAGCACCACACAGGGTTCCCAGAGACACACCAGGAGTGATCTCTGGGTGCAGAGCCACAAATAAGCCCCAAACACCACCAAAACAAAAATAAATAAATAAAAGTTTAACAATATACACAACCCTGAACTATCATCCCAGTTATTGCTTACCAGACTCTCAGAAATCATGCTGTTTTCTCCTCAAAAATATGTTGAAAAATAAGAGAAAACACTGATTGGAGTAAAACTTGATAGCAAGTAAGAATAGATAAGTGGCTGAAGCGATAGCACAGTTGGGAGGGCTTTTTGCCTTGCATGGGACTAACCAAGGTTCCATCCTGGCATCCCATCACCGGTTGTGACCAAAAAAAGAAAAAAAATAAAGAAAAGAAGGTTAAAGTATGCATGGATTTTAGGAATTTGAATTTGGTAATGAGTTCTAAACATGGAAATTTAATTGAAAGGCTTTCATATCTTATCATGAGCCTCCTTTCCAGTATTTTCTTCCATTTATAAAAACTTGATGAAAATTTATTTCATTTAGAGACTTTTAATGTCAGTTTTTCTGTGATACCAGTAACTTCCTTATTTTTTTTTAAAAGTTGTTATGGAAAATGAAAAACATAAAGTGCTTGAAGCTGTATAGTTCCTGACAAATGTCACCAGGATAAACATTTTGGAATAAATTAAGGAGTAAACAGCATAAAATTATAGCATACTCTGAGACTATTTCCTGGTTTGCCATCACATTACACTTACTTATTTTGTCTCTCACAGAAAATTAGGTTTTCTCTGATTACTAAATGTGTGCATAAATTTATTCACATACAATGCTTTGGTATTGCCCTATAATAGATTAAAATTTTTATGACCCAAGTAAGGCTAATGCTAATAGTATCACATCTGTTTTTCAAATATGAGTTGATTGTTCAATAAATTAAATTTATTGAGAAAAAATGTTCAGAAAAAATTAATTAAAGATAGAATTTTTACCCTGGTCTTTTTTTTCTGAAATAATATAGCTTTAAGCATTTCACTATTCCATTTGTCATGCAAACACTCTGCATGTAACAAGAAAATGTCCGTAAAATTTCAGCATGCCATAATTTATTTTGTTATTTTTCTGTTCTTCCTTATGCATGGTGATACCTATACAGATTACAACATAATTTGGATTTCTGGTAAAAAAAATTTTTTAAGTCTAAAACTAAAATAATTGCATTATAATGATAGTGTTGAAAATACCTCTAATATACTTGAATTTCTTTCCAATAAAGGTGTATAGCTGACAGTCTATTCTTCCTTACAAATCTCATAGACATAGTTATAGAAATTTGGCAATGATTAGAGCAGTTTAGATGGATAAAGGCACTGCCAGAACTTTCTTCCTTACTTGTTTTAATGTTAAAGTAGAATAGATGTCACAGTGATTTTAAAGATGGAAATGAAATCATTTCAAAAATTAGGGGTAATTATCTCAGTATGGCAGATACACTAAATTTTATGTAGTTCTTTGTAAAATTTACTTTTGTACTTTTACTCTCTTCTGTTTGCTCCTAGTCTGGATAACTTCTTCTCTCCTCACACACTACAGTGAAATTTTGTTTCTTAATTTAAAAGAAAATTCTTAGCCACGTTATAAATTCATATTAAATAACTTTAAAACGTGTCTCAACCTTTTCTCTTTAAAATGTCTTCTACATTGTTTCTTCATATCATTTATAAAAATGAATAAAGTTTTTCACTAAGACTGACTCTTTTCTTTAAACACAAAAGACAGGGTATCACTGTCTTCCCATTCATCATTGATTGCCTCGAGCGGGCACCAATAACATCTCCATATGTCCTGTCTCATGGTAGTGGAGCCCAAGGGCACCTGCTTGCTCCAGGAACATAAAGAGCCTCAAACCATTCCATCATGGGAATGAAGTCTAAAATTGTTACTGGTATTTGGCATATCAAATATGACACGGGTAGCTTGCCAGGCTCTGCCGTCCGGGTAGCATACTCTTTGTAGTCATCTCAAGATCCAGCATTTATTGATGAACTGGGTTCTGATAGGCTGGTCTACTGCGTGGAGTTCTGATGAGAGGGAAGTCTGGATGTGGAAAATGGAGGCCCTCATGGAGGGGGTGGTCATCTGGCTTGTTGCAAAGCTCTGCTGGGGTAGCGGGCCAGGGGCTAGAACCCGCCATCCCACTTGGGTGCCTCATGAGCGGCTGGGCATGACTCTTTTTTAAATGATTTTTAATAACAATTACAGAACCATAGTGCTTCTCAAGACAAATATAGTTCTAGGAGTTATTCAAATTTCAGTTATATAATTAAAAATATAGGTTGTTAAAATTATTCACTCTTGCATTTTATATGTAACAGTATCAGGTTTTCTCTGTTCACTTTAAGGAATGGTTTTTAAATACCCAACACCCCTTTACTCTAAATGCACTTGGTCTGAAAGTACTGTGTTATTAAAATTATGGCAAACTCTTTTTCACAAATTTATTTTGATTTTCTATCATTGAGACTGTCTAAAAAAATGCTCTCCACAGATCAGTTATAAACAGTTTTAAAATGAATGAAAATGTTCAAAAGTCAGCTTATGATGAAATACATGAAAACTTATTATAATATATTGGAGACCATTATCTTTTATAAAATGGAGTATATTATAATCCTTGTCTCTAACCATATTTATTAAAGGTGTGGAAAAGCTGTTTGATATAGCTTTTCCATACATGCATGAATTTTATTTCAATTTTTAGGGATACTTGCTAGAAATTGTTCAAAAATGAGAACCCTAGATGTAGAATGTATGCAGTTAAGAAAAAGATTTGATCATACGAATATCGAACTTTCCTACTCTGTACTGGAAGAGATTAAAGATGATGAGATACTTGACCTTGGGTCTGGAGTCATCTCCCATTTGGTGACAATATTTAACAGTGAATGAGTCCAGAACCTATAATAGTTTTGAAGGCATATACTTTGCTATAAAGTCATAAGATTATATACATCTGTTGAAAACAGAGTTGGAGGTTGGGAGCAAAGAAAATGAAAAGTAGATGGCTATTTTAATTCTGGATAGCTGCATTTGAAAGCACTCAGAGCAATGTGCTGTTAGGCACAAAGACTGTGTGTGTGAAGAGTATGGCTCTGAAGAAAGTGTCTCAGTAAAAGCTGCAGGTCAGAACACGCTAGTTGCAGTTGAAGTGATGTGTGAAGACAGTAAAGCATCTACTACTTGGGGCTAAGACAGGTGTACATTAAGGATGAAACATCGATATATAATTCCTGCCAAGAAAGAACTAACATATGCAATATTTTAATATTTTAGTAAATTTTGTTTTATTTATGGTCACTGTCTTCCCGTTCATCGTTGATTTGCTGAAGTGGGCACCAGTAACATCTCCATATGACCTGTCTCATGCAAGTAGAGCCCAAGGGAACCTGCTTGCTCCAGGAACATAAAGAGCCTCAAACCATTCCATCAGGTCATGGGAATGAGGTTTATAATTGTTACTGGTATCTGGCATATCAAATATTTATGGTGTAAGAGAGAAAAAAAGTCGGCCACTCCAAATGTCCTCAGAGACAGATTATTCTCACTCACAAGGGAACACTGAAGACAGTGGGAACATCTTTTGAAAGAAATATTGTATGTAAATAGAAGCCTTAAAGGTGTCTCCTGGGAAGAAATGAATCTCCTTACCTCTCTTCAGTACAGAGCTCAAATCTGCACTCTCATATTCCTGGACATCTTGTTAACCTCCTTAGCTGACTTTCTCTCTCTCTCGCCAGTGTCTTCTTCAACAGTAATGCCATTTGAACATTTTCTCCATGACTATGTAGGAGTTACCCAGTTTTATGGATCCATCTTCCATATACAAGATGTATACATGTTCCTAATCCACTTCTCCTTATGTCATCTATTATTCATCTTTTGGATGCTTCTTTGCTTACTTATGCAGCCTCTGATGTTCACTGGGAGGTACAGGGTAAAAGATTTGTGTATCAAAAATGAAATAGATAAAGGGAAATTCTGTCAGCATGCTAGAATTTATAATGGAGAATATTATCAGAAAATTATAAGTGTGAGTATCAAATTAATTGTCAGCTAGTGAAGTCAGGCAGATAAACTAGGGTCAGTAACATAATACTGATCTCATTCAGACTTAATTCAGACTTCTCCACTTAAATTTTCTGAATGTCTGTGTGTGTGTGTGCACGTGCTGCATTTAATTCTATATAATATACAGTTCTATCACACTATCACACTAGGTGGTGGGCGTTTAGTAACCAGGATTCACAGCACTGTTAAGGTTTCACGCATAAACCTTCCAGCACCTTACTGATGACCTTTCTAGCTCAGCCAGTACTTTGCTTGGTCCATCACAGTAACTTGTTGCAGGACTCCTAAGGGCCGCTGCATCTGCTCTGGATTGCCTCCCGCAAATCACTTCGTAGATAAGGGGGTAGTCTAAATGTGGCAGTTTATCCGACCATGTATGCTGTACTAGCTGGTATAAATATTCTCCCATGCTATCACAATCATCGTGGGACTAGCTAGATCTTACCAGCATATTAGCCTGGCCACGTAAGGACACCTAAGTAATTAGACCAGAGAGAAATGCTGTTTGCTTCCAAACAAACAAGCATGGCTCCCTGATAAAATATAAAACTACAATGAAGTAGAGGAGACTTGTGAAGGCTTGGAGAAATATTTAACTGGCATTGGTGTTGATCTTTGGTACAGTGACATGCCATCTCAGAAACCCCCTTCTCTACATTTCAAAGGCATTCCCGGCTCAAAACATTAGCACAGTAAAGGCCCTAGGTGAGATGCAGGGAGGGATTACCTAGGGGCATTGGACCCTCCCTGCTTTCCATAACAATGGGAGGAAGGTCTGAGTTGCGGGGGTACAAACTTCGCCGGTTCCCACTCTCCCGGGCTTCTTCTTCCCGTGGGATCTCGCCTTGTGAGCGTTTATTCCCCTTGGAAGTTTTACACGTGGTGGTCGCCATCTTGGCCTACACGTGGCTGGGGTTCTAGCCTGGAATCCTAAGCATCGGGTTTTTCCTTTTGCTGATTTGTATGTCTGAACCTGTGATAAGTAAAGCCTTTTAAAACCGCATCGGATTCCTGAGTGTTCATCCATTCCTCGCCGGCTTCGGAGGTAGAAGGGAACTCGCTTCCTGGCACTGTCGGGGACCCGCGGAGCGCCCGACAGTAACTGATATTAATCTAACTGGAATATGAATTTGAAGGAAACTTGCTGCCTGGATTGAACCAACAGCCTAGCCAGCAGCCATCCAAAGACTGAGAGAGCTGATCGGAATGGAGGGGGAGTGGGTCGGACGCATCCATGGTGACCGTGATCTGAGGCTGGGAGCAGCGTGGCCTAGACACCGGAGCTTGGAGACTTTGTGCTACGTGCTTGTTCCAAACCCACCAACACTCCACTAACGTCCCAGGGGGAGTAAAGTTCCCTTTCTGGGCTCATGCTGCCTCCTGCCCTGGTAGAGCGGGGTCAACAAGCTAATGGCAGCTTCCTCCACAGAAGAGAGAATGCCCCGGAGTAAACCCATTTTCATTCTGGCTCAAAGAATTGCCAAGCTTGAAGAGATTTTTCAAGTTGTAGCTTCCGACTTCTGGCAAGAATCATTTCCAGTCCCTCCCAAGTGTCCGGACTGGCTTTTTGTTCAGTGAAACAGTTAGTGTCACCCTCTTGTTGGCCGGCTCTGTGAGTCGCCTCACAAGGTGAGATTCTCTTATAGCACACTGATCGAAGCGGCCTTCCATTGCCAAAGACTTTCAAAAGTCTGTATTTGCTGTCTGCTTCAGTGTGTGCCTGTAGGATTGCAGAGTGCTCCACACTCAAATTACATACCACTTCGGTATTTAAATCAATGAATTTAAATTACTGCACGAGGATTACTTTCAATTTGCCTTCACTTAAGTGAGATGATATAATTAAGCATGTGTTTGATCAGGTTTTGCAAATGAATCTATGCATTTACATTAGGACTCTCTGGATGAGATAATTTCCTGTGCTTTGTAAACCACCAGAGAGGATGTGCTACTCCCAAGCTAAGGTAGAACAATCTTTCTTCACTCCATTTTTACCTTCCACAAAGTTTCCCTTGCTTGACTCTTCTCATTCTCGTTTTCTTCCAATTCCCAATCCCATTTTTAGCCGCTTCTACAGCTTGCTCATAGTGTGGCAGATATCTTGTCAATTTGTAAGAATATAGAGTAATTCAGAAGTTGATTAGGCTTTCATTGAAACCAGGAATAAATTACATTTTCTCCAAAAATCTGGTATCAATGGAATTGCAGTGTTGTTTAGAGAGGTTTTGTGGAGGTTGATTGGGAAAGTAAATATGAAGTTATAAGTTGTTTTCAAGTTGAGATGATGGGAATTATGTTATTTCACACTAGAAGCTCATTTAGGGACATTTTATGCATTTGCCACCTTTTAATATTTTCTCTCTTTTTACTCAGGGGTTACCCCTGGCTCTGCACTCAGGAATTACTCTTGGCAGTGGCATATGGGAGGCCAGGAATTGAACTTGGGATCCAAAGCATGCGAGGCAAATGCCCATCCCCACTCTCCTATCACTCTAGCCCCTCATATAATATTCCCATACTCTCTATCTCCTGGAATATAAGACATTGAATTATAACAAGTTTAACTCTTTGGAGCACTTTTTCTATTATCTGGGTAATATCTCCACCTTCTTCTATTACTTGACTTTTCTACTTATGTGGGCTATATTTTCTGCTTCTTTTAATGCCTGAGCAATTTTAATTGAAGGCTACTTACCATTTTTAGTGCTGGAAATTGTTATCCTCTTCTAATTGTGTGCTTTAAAATGATATGTGATTAAAGTTGTTGGTTTAGTACTTTTAAGCCTTAAGTTCTGAAACATGGAATCATTGACTTTTACTGTAGGTATAATTTTGGTCCACTTTGGCATATACAATGGAAGATTGTGGAATACAGACACACACACACACACAATGTGTCCCACCAACTGCAACTTAAAAATCTCCAGTGCAGAAGAGTTTTAAAAAGGATCAATATGTAATTGATAATTTTATCTACAAATACGTGAGCTCTGCTTCTCGGCTCCACTTCCCTTTGTCTTTGACTTACATTTTTCTCAAGAGACACACTGTCTTGCATCCTTTTGTAGACTAATTGCATTTCTCCCTCCTACAAACACATGCATTGTCCAATTCTCTGGGGAAGAGCAGAGTTCTGAGTTAGATGTGAAAATTTACTTCACTTTGTTTTCTTTAACTTTTACCCAATGTCTAACTAACAATACCTTTTTATTAGTATATACATGCACAAACACAGAGATCCCATTGAATAATACAATGGAATAGCTGTGTGCCAACGAATGTGAGTCTCCAAGAATAGGCTTTCTTATGAACTCTAAATCACTGAGATTGAAGGAGAAATTTTTTAAGAAACATGAAAATCATTATTTTTGAAGGCTCTTCTATCTACTTAGTGTTTCTCCAAGGAAAATATGTTGGAAGGGACGTATTTAAAGGATCTAAGTCCCGATAATTAGTCTAGTCTTAGGAAGTAATTTTATTGGTTTAGGAAAATCAAGTAATTTGGGAAGTAAAGGTTACTTAGTTATACAATATAATATGTGCGTATGTTATTTGCCTTAGAGATACCTTGTCCTTCATTTTGTGAGGAGGCTGTTTCTGTTGCAAAGGAATTAGCAGACGAGGGGCAAGGAGTGAAGGGAATGAAATGGGCATGACGACGAGCAGATGAGAATTGATAATGGAGTGATGGCAGACCATGAGAACTGCTGTGCTGCATGTGGGAAACACGAGACAGCACAGTGCCGCCTGCAGCAAATGCGACTGACTTTGGACAGAGCCTGGGAGAGTTTATTTTCTTTAAAGGTGGAGCTCATTACCTACAGAGCATTGTCCAGAGGGTGATAAACATCTTGGAGCCAAAGACAAATTATTCGACAGAGAGGTCACAAACTGAAATATAGCTATCCTTCATTAGTTTATCTATTAAGTTGTGATTTCCAGTGTTGGATACATATGAAATATAGATAAGAAGCATTTCCAAATAAATACTATCTTTAGGGGACCCCATCCCCAACGTTCAGCCAGTCTCCCTCCCATATAATTGTGGAGTTGTAAATAGCTTTGTGTGCAATAAGTATGTTCAAGCCTCAACTGATAACCTCTGACCCTCTTGACAGATTTTATTTCCAAGATAAATGCTCCTTTATTTCATCCAGTGTGGGTTTTCTTATTGTTTGAGTATCTGTGGTTCACAATGCTACTAATAACGATATCTTAGCACACAATCCAACGTCACTCTCATCACCGGTGTACCTCCCTCCCTCTCTCAAGGATCTCCACACCCTCCCTTTAGTTCCCCCAACTCAATGGTATGCATCAGTTCTCCTATTATCTTTCTTTGGACCTTTGTTGCTACCTTGCTAGGTTTCTTTAAGTCCTACTTGGGTTCTTTGTCAGGAAGAATCTTGTTTTAATAGTGAAGAGACCTAGAAGAGGGGATTTTTGGATTAGAGTTTGGTAAAGAAGTTGGCCAGAAGGAAGACAGGTGTCCCATTTTCCTTTAGAGACTGACATCGTGAATAAAATCAGGTGTTACGTGATATCTATGGAATAATATGGGGGGCAATGAGTTCTGTTTTGTGGTGAGCATTACTTAGGTCTGACTCTGTGGATATCATCTGATGCTTTTGGATCATCGAGGAGAGACCATTTCTACTCAAGAAAATCAGCCCCAAGCCATGTCTCTATGAATTTATGCAGCTTTCAGGAAGCCTCATTTTAATCTCTGTTTTGCCTTTTAGTGCTTAGCTCATGCTAAAATGTAATCTTCATCTAAAATGCATATTTTAGTTGTAATTAATATGGAGAGGGAGTTAAATGATATAAAATAGAACTATTTAAATAAAATAGCATTTGTAGTTAAACTTTTTTTTTTTTTTGCTTTTTTGGGTCACACCCGGCGATGCTCAGGGGTTTTTCCTGGCTCTGCGCTCAGGAATTACTCCTGGCAGTGCTCGGGGGACCATATGGGATGCTGGGGATTGAACCCGGGCCAGCACAGGCCGGCCGTGTATAAGGCAAACGCCCTACTGCTGGGCTATCGCTCTGGCCCCCAAAACTTTCTTTTTTTATAAGAAATTCTTTTAATACTAGAATATAACATTCAAGAATATAAACAGGACCACAGTATAGAAGCTAAATTTCAAACAATTTTATCTAAAGTTTTTATATTTTTTAATTATTTCTTTGCTTTTTTGGGTTACACCTGGCAAGGCTCAGGGGTTACTCCTGGCTCTGCATTCCAGAATCACTCCTGGCAGTGCTCGGGGACCATATGGGATGCCGGGGATCGAACCTGGGCTGGCATGGGCCGACCACATGCAAGGCAAACACCCTATCCGTTGGGCTATCGCTCTGGACCCAATTTTTTACTAAACTTTACAAACAATAACAACAACACCTATCACACCTAGAACCTAAAGTGCACCTTGTCAAATTTAAGGAAAAAATTGTATTCAAATTGTTAAAAACTATAATTTTCTTTTTAATGTCAAGAAATAATGAGTGAGTAGGCTTTATTAGAGAAATGTAATTTGTCATAAGACATTGAAACTAAAATGCTTTTGATAATGTTGAAATTATGGATGGTTTTCTATGACAATTAAAGCAGACATAAAAAGGTCAATAAAGGTTATTCTAAGTAGAATTGTAAAAGGATGAGAAATATGTAATTAGAAATAAATTGATATATTTCTTAGGGGCAGAATGATCAAACTTTTGAATAGGTGTGCTGCTTCGGCAGTGTCTTGACTAATTCCTTGTCTGCCTTTATCCACACAGATTTAAAAAAATAATATAACAATGCCTTGAAATAGAGAAAAGTCTTATGAAGAAAGTAGGACTAATTACCTAATCTATGAACTAGCTCAACATGAACTTGGCACTGTCTTCTTAGTTGCAACTGAATCAAAAACTTAAAAAAAATGCTTATGAGAAAATTGGTGATATATAGCTTGAGAAAGAGAAAAGGTTCATATTTAAGCATTAATGATTATAAGAGCAGTTGTATTCCGTGTGTCAAGGCCGAAGAGTGTCTGTGTGTATCTATAGAGTTACCAATCCAAGCCCAGATGGAAGTCTTTCACTTGGATGAAACTCAGAGTTCCCAGAGAACATATTTGTATTATTTAGCTTTTATATACATATATGTGTATATATAGTTTTAATTTTCCTAGTATATTCATACGCCAAGTAATTGTATGCACACAGATTAGGTAAACTAAACAGGGAATGAGAGATGGGTTAGAAATATCATTGATTTCTCATATTTCTGTCTTCCTTATCTTCAACTACATTTCAGACAGCCAGAATCTCTTCAGGTTGCTTAAAATTCTTGGATTCTGCAGAGAAGGAGAAAGTAGCAACCAAAAATCTTCATCTCAAGCTTGACCACTGCCACTGCCATATTAGTTAAACCCTTTACAGAGTTTACTGACCTTTGAAGACAGTCATTCCCAAGAAAGGTGCTCTGTGGTTGGCCATAACCTGGAATGCAATAAACTCTTTCAGAGATTTCTGTTATGCAATGATCTGGGGCTGGAAAGATAGTGCAGTTGATCTTGCATGCAGCCTACCTGAGTTCAATCCCCAGCGCAAATATATGATCCCCAAGCCCATCAGGAGTGATCTGTATATGGCCGATTCACTAGGAATATTTCATATGACCTAAATTTGAGAATACTAAACCTGCATTTAGCGTAGAGTAGTGCAACATTAAGTCGGTCACCAGGATGGACAGAATATCTTCCACGTGCAGTTTGGGGGATGTCAAGAACACAGTTGATTGGCATGTAATGTTTCTGGGTGGAATTATAATCAATCCTATTGATTTGCTTTCCCACTGATATTTTTTCTTGGTTAGAAACTTTAATTTAGTTAGTCCATGTACTCATTTTTCCATAATGTGGACTTTAGGAATCTTCTTCTCATAAGCAATTAATCTCCTTTAGTCTAATGTCACTTTGAAAACATAGTACTAATACTACTTAACACTTCCAAACTTTTCATGTTGGAATAAGGAAAGAAATTAAGAAAGTATTAAATAAAAGAAACAAGTATCATAATATCTTTAGGGGTAAGCCACGCTTACTAAATGTGTATAAGTCATTAATGCAACTGTATGAACTAGGTAAATATTAAAGTAGAAATCTCGACTTGCCTATAAGGAATTGGAGATGACATATTATTTAATCTAAATATAAATATGATATGAAAGTTCAAAAAACTTTGTTTATGATATACCATCACATGACTGAAATCTGTGGAGCTACTTGGGGTTGAAGGCAGGCAATTAAACTGCCATAAAATTGGTAAAGAAGGATATGCTACTATAATATTAATGTTCTAATAGGTTAGTGAAGAAGCTAGTATCGGAGAAGTATGAACACAACAGTTTGGTGGAAAAATATGTAACAGAAAAGAAATTCAACCAAGCAGTATTTCAAAGTAATACTGAATAGAATTTCTATAATAAACCTAAGAAAACTTAAGTATTCAAAAACTTGGTATTTTGAATAAATACCAATACTTCTTAGAATGCTTCTTATAATTGATTGACAAAATCATGGACCCCAAATCCTGTTCCTGTTAGTATTCTCACTTACAGAGGCTAATGAAAGACACTTTCAAGCACTTAGTCTATATTGAGAGAGAAGCAAAAAAATGCAAATATACACGAACCAATATCAGCAAGGAATTCAATGAAATATATAATAGTTACCAACACATTTAAACCATTAAAGAGACATGGTGTGTGAAGGAATTTCAATTCTATTCCAACTGACAGATAATTCCTATTCTAAAAATATTTTTTGTGATCTGGAAAAATGATTCGAATAGAACTCTGAATGTGAAACAACGATAATAAATCACCTGCATACAGCAAAACAATGAATCAGACAGTGCCAGTTTAAATATCTCATGAGGATTTGAATTAATATCAGCAGCAATGATTTAAGAAAAATGTAAAAGCAGAAGGTGAAATGAAAGGCAGGAAAGCCAATGACTAACTGCTGTGGCTATTCAGTGGCAAAAAATAATCTTATATTAAAAGCTAGGGTGACTGGCTTGGTTTAATGGTTGCAATACCAAAAATCATCTTTTTATCTCCTGTGCTGACCTTTCAGCTGTGTAAGCTCTGATGAAATGCCAGTGACCTGTCTGCAATTTCTCCTACATTTGTCCAAGTGACATACAAAAGTTGAACACCATGGTGAAGCATGACTCTGATATCGTATTATAAAGTTAGACTCCATGGTAAAGTATGGCATCTCTGATATATTATAAAGTTGGACACTATGGTAAAAGCATAGTGTCTCTGATATACATATTATAAAGTTTACACTATTGTAAATCATGACTTCTCTGATATCATACTATAAAGTTAGACTCCATGGCAAAGCATGGTGCCTCTGATATCATATCATAAAGTGGCCATTACTTCCTTTATGTCATCTCTAAAGTTTTATGTATTTTTTTGTCAACATCCATAATGGTTTCTTCATTTTTACCTAAGCTCAATTCATGCCTCCATTACTGTTTGGCATTAAGGGCACTTCCTTTTCCCAGACACATCTCTCTTATTCTTCATATATGTCACATGATCTCCCGTCCCTAAATGTGGCAATATGTTCTCATTGTTAAAGTCCTAATTTCCAGATGTCATTCATAAATAGACTTTATACCAGAGTAACCTTTGAGACTGTGACCTGTCAATACTGTCTTCTCTCACTAAATGCTATAAAACACACATATAAATATATCAGTTTCTTCCTCAATCCGGCCCAGGTATGCTGGTCCAGAGACTCTCAGACATGGGGCAGAGCAGTTCCTTGCTCTCCCTGTGCCCAGCCGTTCATGAGGCAGTCGGGAGGCATGGTGGGTTCCAGCCTTGGCCCACCACCCCGGCAGAACCTCACAACAAGCCAGACGACCCCCACCCACTCCATGGGCGCCGCCATTTTCCACATTGGACTTCCCTCTCATCAGAACTCCACCCAGCCGACCAGCCCATCACAGCCCGGATCACCGACACCCACCCTGGGGCAGTTTCTTCCTCAATCCGGCCCAGGTATGCTGGTCCAGAGACTCTCAGACATGGGGCAGAGCGGTTCCTTGCTCTCCCCCCCTGTGCCCAGCCGTTCATGAGGCAGTCGGGAGGCATGGTGGGTTCCAGCCTTGGCCCACCACCCCGGCAGAACCCTCACAACAAGCCAGACGACCCCCCACCCACTCCATGGGCGCCGCCATTTTCCACATTGGACTTCCCTCTCATCAGAACTCCACCCAGCCGACCAGCCCATCACAGCCCGGATCATCGACACCCACCCTGGGGCAGTTTCTTCCTCAATCCGGCCCAGGTATGCTGGTCCAGAGACTCTCAGACATGGGGCAGAGCGGTTCCTTGCTCTCCCTGTGCCCAGCCGTTCATGAGGCAGTCGGGAGGCATGGTGGGTTCCAGCCTTGGCCCACCACCCGGCAGAACCTCACAACAAGCCAGACCACCCCCACCCACTCCATGGGCGCCGCCATTTTCCACATTGGACTTCCCTCTCATCAGAACTCCACCCAGCTGACCAGCCCATCACAGCCCGGCTCGCGTGCCGCAAAGCGGCCGCGGTTCATCAATAAAGGCTTTATTTGGAGTGTTTATAGAGTATGCCTCCCGCACGGCAAGCCTAGCAAGCTGCTCGTGTTGTATTTGATATGCCAAATGCCAGTAACAATTATATTAGATCATTCTCATGACCTAATATAATGGTTTGAGGCTCTTTATGTTCCTGTACCAAGCCGATGCCCTTGGCTCTACAGCATGTGACAGGACATATTGAGATATTACTGGTGCCCGCTCTAGCAAATAAATGATTAACGGGAAGATCGTGATCGTGATCGATCGATAAATATATCTATTTATTAGTAAATTGCTCTTGTAATATTTCACAGTATAGTTAAACTCTTTTTGTTATACTTACATATAGAAAGGTAATAGGAGTTTATCAACTTTTCCAGTTATTATAGTAGATGCTATAAATTTACATGAAAACTATTTTTCTTTTATGTATGTGAATGTTTTCATTTCAAGGGAAAACCAGGAATAGAGTTGCTAAGTTATATGGTAAATGTATGTCTTTGTAAAACTTGCCAAATCCTTTTCCAGAGAGATTGGAATTTAGAACTATTTTCTTCATGGCCCAAACACATCATATAACATTATTTTTAATTTGAAACAAACATGTTACAAAATATGGCAAGAAATTATAAAGACTCAGAGTAAAGTAAATATGTCTATATTTTCTTAAACATAGCAGTGTGAATTAGACATATAAAAGTAGAAATCTCTGACTGCACATCAGAAAGTTTTCCAAAAATCTTTTTTTTCTACATCTGTATTTATCCACATACATGTTCTGTTTGTTTTCTGTTTTCTTTGTATTTTAAGTTTGCTCATGCGGTCATTCCCCTTCCTGAAGACTTCTCAGCTAGGATTTCTTTAAATATATTTCCAGTATTCATCTGTATCGCCTTCTAGTCAGCTAATCAGGTGCCAAACATTCTCTGTGCCATTATTATCTAACATTTTTTAGGTGATTTGTCCAGTAAGTTAATTTTGTTGTTGTTTTTGCTTGGTGGGCAATTGTGCAAATTGTGCTGCTTCAGGCTGCAAATTGCAACTCAGTTCATTTGTGCTGTGGTTCCATTGTTTATAGGCCAGTTAAGCACTTATGCTTCCACCGTGGCGTGTTTGCTTGTTCGCCACAGAATAGTCACTCTAGAAGCTGGATGAAAATCTCTGCATTAGCCCATTGTGTTTTTAGAACAATAATTAAATTCAAAAGGTGCATATCTGTGACAAGAGATGGAAGTTAAACCCAATTCATAACGACTTTTTGGAGATTTTTTTTCCAGCTACTCCTTCTTTCCATTTTCCAATTTGGTCCTCCATACAGAAGTCTTGTTTCCACTTTTACCATTTTGTGTAGAAGTTTAAACATTTCAGATGGTAGAGAGGAGAAAAGGTAGAGGCGAGAGCATTGACTAGGAGGGAGAACATATCTGTGGAGTTCGTTTGCCCTCTTGGAAGGGTAATTCTGCTGTGCTTTGAGGAAAGTTCTCTCCCTTAGATTTTAGTTCTTACTGTTCCTCATCGTATTTTTGTTGTCACCATGATCTTGTGATCTTGTTATCACCATGTTTTTCCTGACTACAGGAACATAAGTCTTGCAGTACACTGTTGCCCAGAGCCTCAGCATCTTGCCTAGAGTTGCCTAATGAAGGCTCCTTGCATATAAAGGATGGAAAACAGTTTGATATGTGGCAGTATATATTACCATGTATTCTATGTTAACTGGTGTTGGGGAGTGCCGCTGGGGTCCCCGACAGTGCTGGGAAGCAAATTCCCTTCTACCTCGAAGCCAGCGGAGAATGGATGAAGACTCAGGAATCCGATGCAGTTTTAAAAGGGCTTTACTATCACAGGATCCAATATACAATCCAAGAGCAGGGAAAACCTCTGGACTCTGGGTTCCCACCTAGGCCCCGGCCAGGTGTAGGCCAAAATGGCTGCCACCACGTGTTTAGGCCCAACAGAGAATGGAGAGGACGGAGAAGCAAAACACCAAGGGAAGCCGGAAATGGCAAAAGGGGGAAAAAAGAGAGAGAGCACTGCTTTTTTCTTGCAGCTTATTTTATAGCTAGAAATCCCCCCCCAACTCCCCAGCCCAGCCCATTCTGGGCTGGGCTATCTAGAGATTAAAACAGGAAAATAGCTTTATAGAAATGTAGCAACTTCAAGAGACCATCTGGTTGTTTACAAGGACCCAGAGCTAATTAAAAGCCTCCTAGCAGAGCTGGGAGAAGCTGTAAGCTAAATGTAACTTCCCCTGGCAGAAAGGATCAAATGTCCTCAGGTAATTTCTCCCAGCACCTCACCTAATATCTTAAGTCAAGATCTGCCTGGAATTGCCTTTCTAGAGTAGAGAAGGGGGTTTCTGAGATGGCATGTCTCTGTACCAAAGACTAATACTAATGCCAGTTAAATATTTTCCAAGCCTTCACAAGAGTCTCGTCTACTTCACGGTAGTTTTGTATTTTAGTTGCCTTTGAGTTATCAGGCGATTTGGAGACAACCGCTGGACTAGAGCTGTTACCGACTGGATCCCACGGGATGTCAAAAGATCACGTGGGCGCCCACCTACAAGATGGTCAGACTTCCTTGTTAAGACCCTGAAGGAACGGTTTGAGGCTCTTCATATTCCTGAATCAACCAGATGCCATTGGGCTACATTGGCACGTGATAGGGTCCAATGGAAATGTTACTAGCGCCCGCTCGAGCAAATCAATGAATAACGGGATTCAAGTGATCAAGTGATCAAGTGAGTTATCAGGGAGCCATGCTTGCTTGCTTGGAGGCAAACAGCATTTCTCTATGGTCTAACTACTTAGAGATCCAATGTGGCCAGGCAAATATGCTGGTAAGATCTAGCTAGTCCCACGATGATTGTGGTAGCATGAGAGAATATTTATAACAGTCAGTACAGAATACATGGTCAGATAAACTGCCACATTCAGACTACCCCCTATCTATAAAGTGACCTGCAGGAGGCAATCCAGGGCAGATGCAGAGGCCTAGGCTTTTAGGTGTCCTGCAACAAACTGGTATAAATATTTTCTCTCATGCTACCACAATCATCATGGGACTATCTAGATCTTACCAGTATATTTACCTGTTCATGTTGGATCTCTAAGTAATTAGACCAGAGAGAAATGCTGCTTGCCTCCAAGCAAGCAAGTGTGGTCTTTAATAAGTCTAAAGGCTAATATACAAAACAATTATGAAGTAAAGACGAGAATCTTTTGAAGGCTTGGGGAAATACATACCTGGATGTAGAATCCTGTGGTACAGATGCTTTGTATTCCGAGATACAGCTCATTTCAGATGCTGCTCCCCCCATCTACCAAGGACCTGAAGCCTTGGATGGGCAACACTAACATTTCAATGGGGCTAGGTGAGGTCCTGGGAGAAGTTTCCTAAGGGGAGTTGACCCTAACTGCTTTCCCTTGGTGTGGGCAGTCTGAACTGAAAAGCTATAAAAATATTTTTATTGTTTGTATCTATCAGTTGTTTGTTAAATTATTATTGGATTTTGAGAGTTCTTTATATAATTTGGATATGAATCAATACTTGTTTGTCAATATTTGGCTTACACATTTTACCTTCCAACTATAGCCTGTCTCTCTATGACTTGAATACAGTCTGACAGCAAGCTTCTGAGTTTATGAAATCATATTTTTCATTTTTAGCATCAAATATGCTACTGGTGATGTTTCTAAGGAATTTTGTTCAAGACTAGGTCATGTTAATTTTATCATGAATTTCTTTTGAAACATAAAATTTTTAATTTTACTTTTAGATTCTTTATGAATTATGAGATTATATTTAAATGAGGTAAGAGGTTTTTTGGCCAAACTTTATTACTGCAATCTATGTCTAGTTGTTCCAACAAGACTTACTAGAAAAGACATTTTCCTCCACTTAGCTGTCTCTTTTCCTATTTTCTTTGTGTTATACATCACGTGGCCATATTTGTTTGGGTCTGCCCCCACTGACCATTCTGTTTTATGATCTATGCTATCTTTCTCTGGCAGTGATTATTGTTTCACAATAAGTTTAAAAATCAAATACTATGGTCTCTAAGTCTGATCTCCTTTATAAGCACAGATTTAATATACTTTGCCATTATCTACATATTTCCAAATCAGCTAAGACAAGACTTTGAAAGAACTGATAGTCATAAGTTTGCACTTAATCTTAATTTTCATAGGGGTAAAAATCAACTTTTCATTGTTTCTCTGATGAGAAATATGAATATTTTATCGTATAATTTCTATGTGTATAGAAACAGTTTATGGAATTGGCTAGCTATCAAATATTTGAAATGCTTTTTTAATTAATCCATACATATAAACATGTTTATATCTTATATAGCAGACCAGCCTATCACAGCCCGGCTCATGCGGCTGCTTGTGACCACGTGGTTCATCAATAAATGCTGGATTTTGAGATGACTACAAGAGTATGCTACCAGCATGGCAGAGCCTGGCAAGCTACCCGTGTCGTATTTGATATGCCAGATACCAGTAACAATTATAGACCTCATTCCCATGACCTGATGGAATGGTTGGAGGCTCTTTATGTTCCTGGAGCAAGCAGATGCCCTTGGGCTCTACTTTGCATGAGACAGGACATATGGAGATGTTACTGGTGCCCGCTCGAGCAAATCGATGATGAACGGGAAGACAGACAGTGACAGTGATCTTATTATATATGCATGTAAAGCATATATGTAACCTAATGACCAATTGCCTGTCATTAGTTAATATTGGGCTATTTTCTATAACTATGGGTTCATAAACATATTTAATTTTTACTCAAATAATAGTGATTTTAGTAGCTAAAATTTTAAACTATCACGTAAAGTAATAGAATTAGAAGCATGTTCCCGAATACCATGATTAATGGTAAGGTTTGCCTCTGGTAAGCCTGAGGATAGCAGTACGAGGCATGTGGCATGTACAGTGAAACACTTGGTTACATCAGTGACTCTTGCACAGCTCCCTGCTTCCTGCTTCATTTTAAGACCCCATTTAGTTCTAGAGTGCCAAAGGTACTCACTTTCCATCCCAGGTTTTTATATAATGTTTCAACTCTAGGATCAGAGGAAAAATCTACTGGCAATTTTCTAGGACAAAAAAAACTCTCTAAAATAACTGCATGGAAACATGGACCCTTTGTCTTCTCCAGAGGTGATCATGTTTCAAATCTCTCTGAGAAAACATTCAGTGAGAGAGGAATCACTGCTACTTTGAAGACAATAGGATGCCAACCTGAATTATGAAGCTCCTTGTTACTGAAGAAACCATGGGACTTCCATCTACTCCCTCTATTATGGGAGATTATACATCGCTTCATTCCCATTGCCCCTTTTTGTTGGCCTTCCTGATAATGGTTGACAGGAGCCTTTAATAAATCTGTATCTATAATGGTATAGCCAAAGTGTAAATAGTTTCTTCTGAATCTCTTTATTTCTTTTCTGGAAAAATGAATACTTAATATATTGAGGAATTTATTCAGAGACTTTCTAAATGCCATGTAGTAAAAACAAGACTTTTCACACATTCTAACTTTTTTATCAGAAAACGATTCTGCTTAGCTCATCTGAAATAATGGAACTATAATTGTGAATATAATTAAAAGTGGGATGATACGGTGACAAGGAACTGTACTTGGTGTCTTCAGATTTCCATTTCATTACCGACTTTGCAGTTTATTGTGCACTATTGATGAGTGATTCATTAAATACTCTATGCTTCAGTCTCCTAAAATGAAGAATTATAAATCCTATGTAAATACACTGAATTCTATGAGACACTATCATGCCATTAGCTCCAACACACATATTTTGCTCTGAAAGATCTAGAGCGTAGCTTGGAACTGCTTCTTTCAGTGTAGCTGAAAATAGATAATTCTGTCCGGAATGTTGTTTGAGAAAAGTTTACAATCCCACTCAAACCTTTTTTGTTTATTTATCCCTCTGTCTTTGGTGGGGCCTGAAGACTTTGTTTTTCCTTGCTCACATGCCCCAAAGATTTGCTCAAAAACAAACTGCGGCCAGAGCGATAGCCCAGTGGGTAGGGCGTTTGCCTTGCATGCGGCCGTCCTGTGCCCGCCTGGATTCGATCCCCGGCATCCCATATGGTACCCCGAGCACAGCCAGGAGTAATTCCTGAGTGCAGAGTCAGGAGTAAGTAACCAGTGTGCATCGCCGGGTGTGACCCAAAAAAAAAAAAAAAAAAAGTTCAGGGAAATGCTTTACTAGACTGGGTGTATTCTTCATTCCTTAGTGGTAATAAGCAAGAAATAAATTCTCTAAGATTACCATCGTAGGGACAGAAGGACAAGAAGTCAGGACGACTCCATCAAATTGTCCAAGTCTTATCTTGAGCTGAAAGAGAAAGTAAAATATAAATGTAAGCTTCCTTGGTACTGGAATAATAGTATAGTGGGGAGGGCATTTGCCTTGCATGAAGCTGACCTGAGTTCAATACCTGGTATCTTATATGGTCCCCCAAGCACTGCCAGGAATAATTCCTGAGTGCAGAGCCAGGAGTAATCCCTGAGCATCACCTAGTGTAACATATATACATTATATATGGATATATATACATACATATGTATACATTATATACATATATATGCTTCCTTTATACCTTATCATACTCCTGGATTACTTTCTTTCCCTTCTTACTGATTCCACTGTACCTTCCACATATTCTCAAGTAATCAACCCCTATCATGGGACTATCTTGTCACCCACTGCAATCACCATGAGAGTATAGACACCAACTGATGGGAAGAACAGTTGCTGATTAAATGGAATATATATGATCTGTACCCCCTCTTTGAATAGACCTCATTCTTCTCAATCACTTCATAATCATTACTTGTCTTCCCATTGCTCATCAATTTGCTTGAGCAGGTACCAGTAACATCTCCATGCCTCCCTGTAGCATGCTGGTATAGCCCAAAGGTATCTGCTCACCGCAGGAATATGAAAAGCTTCAAACCATTCATCAGGTCATGAGTATGAGGTCTATAATTGTTACTGTTTTGGCATATCAAATACGACACAGGTAGCCTGCCAGGCTCTGCCATGCAGGTGGTACACTCTCATTAGGAGATGGGCTCTCAGTTCATGCATTTACTGATGACCCATGGACAGATCAGCTTTTCTCTTGATGGAACTCTGAGGAGCTGTGGAGTCCAGATGTTGAAAATGGCTGCCTTATGGTGTGGGGGTTCCACCGCAATCCAATATATTGGAAGACATTTAGCACTGGTCAGAACTTAGACCATACACGAGGTCCCAAGTCTCCTACCAAAGAGGATCCCACCAAAGAGAGTCACACCAGAGTGGATCCCACCAAGAGAGAGAGGAAGATCTCCTCTTAATTATTCTTCTCAGTAACCTAAGGAATTTTTGCTTACTCTTTTGAAGTATGTCTTACAACTAGAGTGAAAAAATGTCAATAATGTTAGCAAATATGAATAGAAAGACACTGTGAGGTATATAAATATATTAGTTGGAACAAGAGTGGACAGATGGACAGGGAGAGAGAGTTATTGGAAGAGCATCTTGCCAGAGACCTAATGAGTGTCATTGTTATGAAGGATGGAACCAAAGCCTCATGCATTGGATAAGATTCTAATCAATACCTGTGAACATGTCAAAGACACTAGTGTTTGGAGGGTACTTGCTTTTATTTAAAAAGTTTTATTTGATGGCAGGGCCATGCTTTGATAAGTTGTTGAAATTGAGTCTTAGACATGTAATGTTCTAGCACCAACCCCATCACCAATGTCAGCTTTCCTCCACCATGGGTCCTAAGTTCCTTCCTTCTCATTTCCCAAAACTGCCACCTTGACAGGGACATTTTCAAGTTTGGTTGTTGTAGTTTGGGTCTCATGTTTTCAGTTCCTGTGGACTCTTGGGCTTGTATATAAAGCTATACTATTCCCATACTAATTTTTGACCGCCTTTAAGATAATAGCTTTTTAATAATAAACCCAAGAATGAGTTTTCAATCCAGACTACTAAATTCTAACAGTGGTTCCACACATTATGTGATCATACACCTTTTCTTCAGTGGTGTGATTGTCTAGGAGACAAATAAACACAATGAAAAGTTATGAAAAAATGAACAAATGCAGAGAGATGCTCACTGGGTGATTATTGACAATCGATAAATTGCCACAAGTATTTTATGGCAAATTCAATTATTTGAATATAGGAAAAATATGGGAAGGATTTTATAATGATAATGAAACTAACATTATATTAAAGGTTACTGTGAACACACAGAAAAATAGATGAGAAAATTTATTATTGGCACCTGGTTCATATTAGAGGTAGTCTTTGAATTTCATAGATGTGCATTGGGAATATTCTGGTGATTTTTTATTTTATTTTATTTTTTTAACATTTTATTATACCACCGTGAGATACACAATTACAACGTTGTTCACGCTTGGGGGTTTCTGTCATACAGTGTTCCAGCACCCTGCCCTCCATCAGTGCCCCTCAACCACCACCCATGTCCCCAATTCCCTCCCCCTCCCAGATCCTGCCTAAATGGCAGGTTCTTTATCTCTTCTCTCTCTCCCTCTCTCTCTCCTCCTTCTCCCACACATTGTGGGTTGCACTACATACACTTAGAAGCCATCATTTGCATTTTTGTCTGTATTTAATGTTCAGTTCTATGTTGGTATCAGACCTTTAGACATTTATTCACACATGTTCCCTTCTCTATCTAACCAAACCTCCTGACTCCCCCGCGCTTGTGGTAATTTCCACTTTTGGTAAGATCACTTGGTATATTTATGTCATGCAAATAAATGCAGTCATTCTATGTCTCTCTTTCCTTCTGACTAATTTCACTCAACATGATTCTCTCCATGTCCATTCATTTATAGGAAAATTTCATAACTTCATTTTTTCTGACAGCTGCATAGTATTCCATTGTGTAGATGTACCACAGTTTCTTTATTCAGTCATCAGTTCTCGGGCATACTAGTTGTTTCCAGGTTCTGGCTATTGTGAATAGTGCTGCTATGAAAATAAAAGTGCGGATTGTGTTTCCGCTGTGTGTTTTGGCTTTCCAGGGTATATTCCCAGGAGCGGTATGGCTCGGTCAAAGGGGAGCTCAATTTCTAGTCTTTGGAGGAATGTCCATATTGTTTTCCAGAAAGGTTGTACAAGTCGACATTCCCACCAACAGTGTATGAGAGTCCCCTTTTCCCCACATACACGCCAGCACTTGTTGCTTTTACCCTTTTGGATATGGGCCATTCTCTGTGGTGTGAGGTGATATCTCATTGTTGTTTTGATTTGCATCTCTCTGATGATTAGTGATGATGAGCATTTTTACATATGCCTTTTGGCCATTCGGATTTCTTCCTTGTCAAAGTTTCTGTTCATCTCTTCTCCCCATTTTCTAATGGGCTTGACTGTTTTTTTTCTTATATAGCTGTACCAGTGCCTGATATATCCTGGATATTAACCCTTTATCAGATGGGTATTGGGTGAATATTCTTTTTTTTAATTTTTTATTTTTACAATTACAAAGATATACAATTAAAAAGTTCATATTTGGGTTTTGGTCATACAGTGTTGCAGCACCCATCCCGCCACCAGTGCCCATCTCCCACCCACCAACGCTCCCGGTTCCCTCCCCCTCCTCCAGCCCTGCTCCATGGCAGGTTCTTGATTTCTTTCCATTTCTCTCTCTTTCTCTTTTCCTTCCCCTCAGACTATGGATTACAGAACATACATTAAAGGGTTGTCATGTGTATCTTTTTGCCTCTATTTAGTGCTCAGTTCTAGGTTGGCATAAGTACCCTCAACAATTGTTAGGACACTGTTCCATTTTCTGTCTTACCTAGCCTCTGACTTCCACACGTTTGTGATAATTTCCACCTTTGACAGGACCTCCTGATGTATGTTTCACTTGACCTTGGATATTGGTATCATAATATGTACCTATATATTTATGTTATGCAGATAAATGCAGTCATTCTGTATCTGTCTCTCTCCTTCTGGCTAATTTCGCTCAACATAATCTTC
Organism: Cryptotis parvus; assembly: GCA_021461705.1. Classification (NCBI taxonomy): domain Eukaryota; kingdom Metazoa; phylum Chordata; class Mammalia; order Eulipotyphla; family Soricidae; genus Cryptotis; species Cryptotis parvus. Next base: position 34,475 of record JAJIBD010004838.1, read on the forward strand.
TCCATGTCCATCCATTTGTAGGCAAATTTTATAACTTCATTTTTCCTAACAGCTGCATAGTATTCCATTGTGTAGATGTACCAAAGCTTTTTATCCAGTCATCGATTTTCGGGCACTCTGGTTGCTTCCAGATTCTGGCTATTGTGAATAATGCTGCTATGAACATAAAAGTAGGGATGGTGTTTCCGCTACGTATTTTTGGCTTCCCAGAGTAGATTCCCAGGAGTGGTATGGCTGGGTCAAATGGGAGTTCAATTTCTAGTCTTTGGAGGAATGTCCATATTGTTTTCCAGAAAGGCTGTACCAGCCGGCATTCCCACCAACAATGGATGAGTGTCCCCTTTTCCCCACACCCACGCCAGCACTTGTTGTTCTTGTTCTTTTGAATATGTGCCAGTCTCTGTGGTGTAAAGTGGTATCTCATTGTTGTTTTGATTTGCATCTCTCTGATGATTAGTGATGATGAGCATTTTTTCATATGTTTTATTTTGTTGAGGTATGCTTTGCGGCTCAGTATATGGTCTATCTTGGAGTATGTTCCATGTGCACTGGAAAAAAATGTGTATTCAGCTTTTTTGGGATGAAAAGCCCTGTATATATCAACCAGCTCTCTTTCTTCCATTTCTTCCTTCAGGTCCAGTATTTCCCTGGTGAGTTTCAATCTAGTCGATCTGTCCCTAGTCTATAAGGCAGTGTTGAAGTCTCCGACTATTATTGTGCTACTGTTAATGTCTTCTTTTAGGTCTATTAATAATCGTTTTAAGTATTTTGCTGGCTCCTCGTTTGGCGCATATATGTTTAGCAGTGTGATTTCTTCCTGGTACACATACCCCTTAATTATTAAGAAATGGCCTTCATTGTCCCTTTTGACCTTTTTCAGCCTGAAATCTATATTGTCAGATACGAATATGGCCACACCCACCTTTTTGGAGGGGTTGTTTGCATGGAGAATGCTCTTCCAGCCTTTGACTTTGAGTCTGTGTTTGCTCTGGTTATTCATATGTGTTTCTTGTAGGCAGCAGAATGTTGGATTCAGTTTTTTAATCCATTTTTCCACCCTGTGTCTCTTAATTGGTGCATTTAGACCATTGACGTTGAGAGAGATTATTGTCATTGGATTTTGTGCCATCTTTTTGTTTAATCTTGTTGTGGTTTTGGGTTGTCTTATTTTACAATAGACCCTTCAATCCTTCTTTTAGAGTTGGTTTTGAGTCTATGAATTTCCTGAGTTGTTGTTTATCCATGAAGTTGTGTATCTTTCCTTCGCATCTGAAAGTAAGTCTAGCTGGGTAAAGAATTCTTGGTGAGGCCTGAAGTTCATTGAGTCTTTTCACAATATCCCACCATTGTTTTCGGGCTTGGAGTGTTTCATCTGAGAAGTCTGCTGTAAATCTCAGGGATGCTCCTTTGTATGTGATTTCCTTCTTTGATCTTGCTGCTTTCAGTATTCTATCTCTGTCTATCGTTTTTGTCATTTTAATAAGGATGTGTCTTGGAGTATTCTTATTGGGGTTTCTTTTAACTGGTATCCTTCAGACCTCCTGTATCTGGGAGCATGCTTTCTTCAGTTCGGGAAACTTGTCAGCGATGATGGCTTTGACAGTTTCTTCTTCATCAGGGTTTTCTTCTTGCCCTTCTGACACCCCAATGATGCGTATGTTGTTCCTTTTGGCTTCATCCCGATTTTCTCTGGTAGTCTTTTCATTGATTGTGAGTCTTTTTTCCATCTTCTGGTGTTGTCTACAGAATCTCTGAACCTCGTCTTCGAGATCTCTAATTATTTCTTCTCTAGCTGTTACTCTGCTTTGGAGGCCTTCTCCTGTGTTTTTCAGTTCACTTACCTCATTTTTAATATCTGTCATTTCTGCTTGTATTTTTGGTCTGAAATTTACTCAATTCTGCTCTCATTTCCTCCTGTACTTTACTGAGTTTGTATTCCATTGTTTCTTTTTATTTCCTTGTACATCTTTAACAGTTGCTTACAAAATTCCTTTTCAGAGAGGTTATATAGCTCATCGTTATTGCTGGACTCATCTGTATTAATAACTTCAATCGTAGAGCTTGAAGGACTTTTTGCGCTGCTTTACCATAGTGACTATCGTAATTGCAAATGAGTGTTCTGGGTGACTAGTCAGTTAAGTTAGTAGGTGCCTGAATTACTTTGCAGCTAGGGATGGATAGCAAAGAGTGTAGGGGACAATGCTCAGTGTTATGTCAGGTAGATAGAATATAATTCGTGAGGACGCGCTTAGCGCCCACGCGGTTTTAAATTTTGGGGTGTCTGTGGGTGGTTCCGGTGTCAGGGGGTCGGGGTGGAGGTCTTGCAGTGGGAGGTCCTATGACGCTGGGTGGGGCTCGGTCCCCTCCTCAAAGCTGGAGCCTTTTCTCCTGGAGCCGAGTGGTCAGGGGCTGCCCGCCGCGGGAACGCACCTGGTGGGAAGAGTGCAGGGATCTGCTGGGCATTGGGGCTGGATGGCGTCAGAGGGAGGTCCTGCGCCGATGGGTGGGGCTCAGTCCCTCCTCAAAGCTGGAGCCTTTTCTCCTGGAGCCGAGTGGTCAGGGGGCTGCCCGCGGGGAACGCACCTGGTGGGAAAAGCGCAGGGATCTGCTGGGCGTCGGGGCTGGATGGCGTCAGAGGGGGGTCCTGCGCCGAAGGTGGGGCTTGGTCCCCTCCTCAAAGCTGGAGCCTTTTCTCCTGGAACCGGTGGTCAGCGGCTGCCCGCCGGGGAGCGCACCTGGTGGGAAGAGCGTGGGGATCTGCTCGTGATTCACTTTCTTTAGAAAATGAGAAATATTTATAGGCAGTTGTCCATAAAAACTTTTTTACTCACTAATATATTGAGAATTTGCCTTGTTAGCTTTGAGAATACTATTTTTACATTCATGAAATCATATAGTCTTACATGGGGCAGAGCTGTTCCTTGCTCTCCCTGTGCACAGCCGTTCATGAGGCAGTCGGGGGCATGGCGGGTTCTAGCCCTGGCCCACCACCTCGGCAGAGCCTCACAACAAGCCAGGCCACCCCTCCCCTCACTCCACGGGCGCCACCATTTTCCACTTTTGGACTTTCCTCTCATCAGAACTCCACCCAGCAGACCAGCCCATCACAGCCCAGATCACCGACACCCACCCTGCAGCAGCTTTTTTCCTCAATCCGGTCCAGGTATGCTGGTCCAGACTCTCCCACCTGGGGTAGAGCTGTTCCTTGCTCTCCCTGTGCACAGCCGTTCATGAGGCAGTCGGGGGCATGGCGGGTTCTAGCCCTGGCCTACCACCTCGGCAGAGCCTCACAACAAGCCAGGCCACCCCTCCCTCACTCCACGGGCGCCACCATTTTCCCACTTTTGGACTTTCCTCTCGTCAGAACTCTACCCAGCAGACCAGCCCATCACAGCCCGGATCACCGACACCCACCCTGCAGCAGCTTTTTCCTCAATCCGGCCCAGGTATGCTGGTCCAGAGACTCTCCCACATGGGGCAGAGCTGTTTCTTGCTCTCCCTGTGCACAGCCGTTCATGAGGCAGTCGGGGGGCATGGCGGGTTCTAGCCCTGGCCCACCACCTCGGCAGAGCCTCACAACAAGCCAGGCCACCCCTCCTTACTCCACGGGCACCACCATTTTCCACTTTTGGACTTTCCTCTCGTCAGAACTCCACCCAGCAGAGCAGCCCATTACAGTTCGGCTCACGTGGCCGCTTGAGGCTGCGCGGCTCATCAATAAATGCTTTATTTGGAGGTGTTTAAAAGAGTTTGCCTCCCGCACGGCAAGCCTGGCAAGCTTCTCGTGTTGTATATGATATGCCAAATTCCAGTAACAATTATATTAGGTCATTCCCATGACCTAATATAATGGTTTGAGCTCTTTATGTTCCTGTAGCAAGCCGATGCCCCTGGCTCTACTGGCATGAGACAGGACATATGGAGGTATTACTGGTGCCCGCTCTAGCAAATAGATGATCAGCGGGAAGATCTTGATCGTGATCGTAAAACATTTTATTGAGCTCATATGTAAAAATCTGTGTTGCTAAGTCTTTACAGATTTGCATTTTTGTTTCATGGGGGAAAGTATATTATATAGTAATTTATGAGATATGCAGGTTATCGAGGCAGATTAGAGATTCTGAGTCATAGACCTATATTTTAAGTAGATTTCCTGTTACTTAATGTGAATAGTCTAAGGAACACACAAAAAAATAGCTTTCCAGGTATTCCCAGGAAATATAGAAAATGTCTATTCAAAGATTATTCTATAGATGTTGTTCATGTGGCACATGTCAATATATATGGTATAGCTTGGCACAGACTAAGAGCCAGGTGAACCCTGCCTGAGTTGAAAAATAAAGTTCATATGCTTTTCTAGGTAAAATTAGAAATTTTCTTTCTCTGACTCATGATTTTTTATGGAGGGGTGTTGGTGATAGCTTCTTCCTAGTCTATTCAATAATTCAGAGTGACTTGTGACTGCTTAAATAGTTTAAGAGTTGAATGAACAGTGATTAAATTATGATTATTGTCCTCAAAATTAGAGTAGCTTACAATTGTTTTGTTTCTTTTTTTTAATTTTTTTTTTTTTTTTTGCTTTTTTTGGGTTACATCCAGCAACTCCTGGCTCTTCGCTCAGGAATTATTCCTGGCAGTGCCTGGGGGACCATATAGGATGCCAGGAATCGAACCTAGGTCGGCCGCATGCAAGGCAAATACCCTCCCCACTGTGCTCTCACTCCAATCCCTTGTTTTGTTTCTTATGGTTGAAAGTTTCATATAGAATATTAAGAATGTACACGGAAGGAGATATTCAGCACTCTAATCATTATTCTCAACTCTGGGAAGCTGAATTTCTTGCATCTACAGATACCACTTGATATTCAAGGACTTTATATGTTTCAACAGAGCATCCATCATGCAATTTGGATCTGATCGCCAAGTTGAACCATCATTTATTTCTGGATTCAATATTAGAGCATAAATTAGATAAAGTGTCCAAGTGCTATTCTGATTTTATTGTTTTATAAACCTTTAACACAAAAAAATTTTTGAATAAAATAAGCTGACTCTTACAGTTTATTTAGGTTAAAATTAAAATTAGATGGCTTAGCTTTATTACTTTTGAAAGCACAGTACCACTTGATAAAAATCATGGCATTCAACAAGTGCACTTCCATGTGCAAATATAAATAAAAATCCTTAGAATAGTTTGTAGTATATAGATTTCAGAATGTTTTTCTTGATAAAATATAACCCTATATTTTGCTTTGTTTAAGTGAAGAAATTTTAACCAAGGAAAATCATTCAAACTAGCCTTGATTATAACAGCCAGGTTGGGTACCAATAATTTGCTTTCTCAGTGTGCACGGACAGAAGTTCCCAACTCTCTCACAAACTGGTCCAAGAAAAGGGAGTCTAAATTTAGCTGATGAGACAGTGATTTATCCTAAGCATTCTCTTACTGCAGTGCTATCTGGGGGCTAAAATTTAGTTCAAAGATTTATCATTGATATTATTCATAGACTTCTCCAAAGTACAAGAGGAAGCAGAGTTCAGGATAGCAGAGTAGCAGCGTTCCTGCTTTGCAGGTGTGAGTTCAACACTAAGCTCACACCATGCCAAGTATGAATCCAACAGCTCTGATGAATAGCATTGGGACAACACAACAAAGTATGTGCTCTCCATTAAGCAACACAATGAAGATGGTTTGAGTGCTGCAAACATGTGTGATCTCTGGTGGCATTCAGACAACAAAAAGGAAATGGGGTAGCAGAGATGAGGAGAAAAGAGAAACCAATGGGAGTGCACGGGGAGAAATATGAGCATTGCCACTGACTGTTCCAAATTTTCCTTTCTCTACACTCTTTCCAACTTGAACACAAGTTACAGGACAGGAAACAGTATTTCAGAAACTTTGGAGGCTTATGCATGCAGCACAAGTAACTCCTAGCTTTGTATTGGTATTACTGTATTTCCTAAAGTCAACACTTAATTGGAAGGAGATATCACTGCAAAAGAGAGTTTATATCATTGGGAGGCATGTGAAAAAGGAAGAGTAGGGGAAATATTTGCACAATAATGGAGGTGCTGAACCAGTTGGTTGTATTCTTCATTGATGTCATCAATGATGGTATCTTCCCATGTTGCTACAATGGTGCCAGAGTTCCCAGTTGGTGGTCCTTCTGGAAGTTCTCTTCTTAAACTTTGCAGCCTTTTTTCCCCGTTGTGGGACGTAGAATTTTGCACGCAAGAAGACTGTGGTCCGATCCTGTTTGGAATTTGGGGACGACAGCTACATTGGTCAGACAAAACCATCAATTGAAGATGATGTGGTCAATTTCATTGTGGAACTGTCCGCCAGGAAATTACCATGTCCAACGTTTTGCTTCAGCTTTCTGGAACTGTGAGTTCCCATGAATGGTCTTGGTGGACATGATGAACTCAGATAGTCTCTCACCCTGTTCGTTCCATTCTAGGCCATGGGTCCGGATGTGGAGTTCTTCAGCCAATCTTCTTGGTCCAATCTTGGCATAAAAATCACCGACTATGATCTTGTAGAAGGTGTGATCTTTTTTTTAGAACTCCTCCAATTCCATGTAGAATTTCTCAATTTCATCTTCTTTGTATGTGGATGTTGGTGCATAGACAATGAAGATAGAAATTGCTGGTAGTGGGCCACATCTCTTCAAGTATAATTGAAGTATATACTTCAATTAGATACTTCCACATCTCTTCAAGTATAACAAACCTATTCGGTTTGTTAGGCATTAAAAATGAATCAATGTTGACGGCCATGTTCGTGTTGACAAGGACACCAACGCCAACGACGCCTCTTTCGTCACATGTTCCAAGGAACAATTCCTCTCTGGTGTCAAATACAGCATGATGCAACTGGCGCCTCCTCGTCTCAGTAAGACCAATGATGTCGTACTTGATCTTTTGCGCTTGCACCATCAGATCCTCAATATATGCTTCAGATGCCAGCGTACGTGCATTTAAAGTACAGACAGTCATTTTAGTCCTTTATTTTGGCAGCCTAGGGTGCCCTTGAAATTTTGTCAGGCACTGCTTGTTTGCCTTTCTTACTGCTGCCGTATTAAGGGCTCTTTCGGGGTCAAGATAATAACCATTACTGTTACTGGATTTAGCATATCGAACACGCATCAGACAGCTGGCCAGGCTCTGCCATGCGCACGCTATATTCTCATTATTTGGTAGGGCTCTCTCAGAGGGGTGGGTACAATATTTATGGTAATTTGGAGGTAAATCACGCGGCGGGATGGTGGACTTGGGTCGGAAATTGTTCTCATGGTCCATGGAATGCAGGGGAGTTCAACAGGGAAAGCTGGTTTCTGCTCTGCCGGGTGTACCTGTGTCTTAGGCTCAAGCATTCCTGGGCTTGAAATACTCTCCTCTGAAGGGGCGGTTCTCTGCGTGGTGGGTCCTTGTAGGCTGTGTTTCTGACAAGCCAGGTTGGAGACTGGATTAATCTGCTGGGTGGAGATCTTACCTGCTACAGAGTGTGGATTGTGAAGATCACTGCCAGCAAGGTGTGGGGGGGTTTCTCTGGGGCTCCTCCAAGGCTCCATCGGGATGGTGGACTCGGGTCGGAAGTTGCTCTCGTGGTCCATTGGAATGCAGGGGGTTCAACTGGGAAAGCTGGTTTCTGCTCTGCCGGGAATGCGGGAGAGTGAGAAAGACACAAAAGGGACGCCTGTCTTCAGAAACTCTCGAGCTAATTCACCAATGTGGCAAGTCGCGAGCCACAGGAAACCAAATGCTAAAGTCCAAGCTTGCTAAACGGTGCAGAGAAGTGATCAAAGAAGACCTCAAGACAGAAGAGCAAAAACTGGAAGATGCAGCAGAAGCCAGGTAAAGCATTTGCACTGCCCACCTGTCCTTCGCCAACTATAAGACCAACATGACTGCCCTCCGACGCCCTGATGGATCTATCACATCTTCCAGAAAGGCAATGGAGAAGATTATCCAGGACTTCTACTCAAATCTCTTTGATAGCCACATCCACCTGTCCACATACCAAATTTCACAGAATGGATATGTCTTTCCCAATGTTCTCCCTTCTGAAATCCGGCATGCCATCTCGTCGGTAAAAGAAGGGAACAGCACCAGGCCCAGACAAAGTCAGACCCGAACACCTGAAGAATCTGCCATCGGTACTCATCAATACACTAGCTCGGCTCTTCACATGCTACCTATCCGAATGCAAGGTGCCATCCCAATGGAAAACCAGCAGGACAGTTCTACTGTTCAAGAAGGGTGACATTCACGACATTGGCAACTATCGCCCCATCTACCTGTTGTCCATCATCTACCAGCTGTTTACACGAGTCATCCTGAACAGGATTAGCAGAACACTAGATGAAGGACAACCACGCGAGCAAGCAGGCTTCCTGAAAGGATTCAGCACAATTGACCATATCCACACAGTAACCAAGCTCATCGAGGTTTGTAGGGAGTACAAGATACCGCTTTGTCTCATGTTCATTGATTTACAGAAAGCCTTTGATTCTGTGGAGACTGAAGTAGTCATTGAAGCCCTAGCCAAATAGGGTGTTCAAACCCAATACATCAAGATCCTTCATGAACTATATTACGGATTCACCACCAGGATCTCACCATTCTACAAAGAAGTGATCATTAATGTGAAATGAGGGGTTCGACAGGGTGATACCATTTCACCAAAACTCTTCAGTGACACCCTCGAGAACATCATGCGACAATTAGAATGGGAAGGAATGGGAGTGAAGATAGATGGTCGGCAACTACACCACCTCCGCTTCGCTGATGACATCGTTCTAATAACACCAAACATTAGCCAAGCGGTACAAATGCTGGTTGACTTTGACCGTGAATGTGGAAAGATAGGTCTACAGCTGAATCTGAAGAAAACTATGTTCATGAAGAATGAACTAGTTCCTGAGGCCCCATTCACTCTCAATGGAACCAACATCTCTGAATGCAGCAGTTATGTGTACCTAGGTCGAGATATCAACATGATGGACGACCTAAAACCTGAGCTGCGCAGGAGGAAGAGAGTGGCATGGAATGCCTTCAAAGGCATTGAAGACATAGCTAAAGAACAAAGAACCTCCGGCTCAGGGCACATCTCTTTGACTCCACTGTTCTCCCTGCATTAACATACTCCTCAGAGACCTGGACCCTACGAAAGCAGGATGAGAATGCTATTCGCGTCTCCCAGAGAAGAATCGAAAGAGCTATGCTTGGAATATCACGTCTCACTCAAGTGAGAGAAGGGAATCTGGAGTTCCGACCTCTGTCACTATTCCAGAATCAGGGACACTCTCTCGTTTGCCAAGGCATCAAAAATCAAATGGGCTGGACATGTAATGCGATTTGGAGACAAGCGCTGGACTAGAATCATTACCGACTGGATCCCACGGGATGTTAAAAGATCACGTGGTCGCCCACGTAATTCCTGAGTGCAGAGCCAGGGAGAAACCCCTGAGCATTGCCGGGTGTAACCCAAAAAGCAAAAAAAAAAAAAAATGCAGAGCTGGATTGTTGCCACAAATCAGGTAGCACCTAGGACAAAGCAAATTTATCTTTTTTAGACTAAATCTTTTACTGTCTTTAAAGTGATACTTAATCAATGAGTTATCTTGGATTTAATAGGATCTTATATTTTTTATAGCAAATTGGCCTAACCAGCTCAGACAACCCATAAGATAATTGAACCAGAAATGTCATTCACCTTTAAACTATCTTCAGTCATGTTAAAACACACTTGAAATATTATGAGCATTATGCATGAATCAGTGGTGTTGTTTTAGGAAAATAAGCCTGGTCAGTTCTCCTGAGCCGGAAGCAACACATTTTGACAGTTTCCAATTAGCAACCCCAAACTGATTCTCCAAAGTAAGACCGCGTCTCCTTAGAAAACCCATGTTCTCTCCAGGCAGAGTGGAGTTACTATAAATCATAGTGACACAGTGTGCTCAGCCATAAGGCCTAATATAAGGAGAGACTCCCGAGCACATTCCAATTCAGTCTTATCATAAAAAGCACCTTGGGGCGCACTGGAAACTCTGTGGCTGCTGAAGTCCTCTTATCAGTTATAAATGGATGATTTTTCAATGCAAAAATTTTATGTTAGGAGAGCAAAGTGAAACCTGCATGTTTGGGAGCATTTTAAGATTAATAGCTTTGTAGATGATGCAGACGAAGCTGAGAATCATTACATTTCAGTCGCTTTAAGAAGTTCCAATCAGGAAGATTAAACTTACCCTATTTCAAAACTCTCCTAACAGTCCTCCCATGCATTTATTCCTAAACCAAGGGAGTATTTCTCCATTTTCTTATTAAAATTATTATTATTACTATTATTATTTTTATTTCTTGGAATCATGAGTTCAGATAATGTTTTCTCAGTTTTGATTTTTAAAAAAATATTTTATTATGCCACATGAGATATACAGTTACAAAGATGTTCATGTTTGGGATTCAGGCATACAGTGTTCTAGCACCCATCCCTCCACCAGTTCCCATTTCCCACCACCAATGTCCCCGATTACCTCCCCTCCTCCAGCCTGCCTCTATGGCAGACTCTTTACCTCTTCTCTCTCTGTGTCTCTTTCTCTTTCTCTTTCTCTCTCTTCTCTCTTTCTCTTTCTCTCTCTTCTCTCTTTCTCTTTCTCTCTCTCATATATTCCCGATACCTGAAACTGTTAGAAACAAAGAAATAGAAATTTGGGTTTATAGAAAGTCAGACACCACATGTTTAATTCATTGTTATGTAAAGCATGTTTTTAAGGAACATTTGGCCACATGCACTCACTTTACAGATGGTGAAAGGAAATGTACTCATTTAACAGATGGTAATTTGTCCAAAGTCAAAGGGTAGGCAGACCTAAATCAGATCCCTTGGCTCTGCTTCCTGACCAGACAGCTACACCCGGCTGTCTTCACATGGCATGAATTTCCAGAACAGATTTCAACCTTTGTGCACCTCTTTGAAAAGACTTGGACAGTGTTTCAGTGAGTCTGACTGGATGAGATAGCCACTATGATTCACATATGGCAACCTGAGGATTGAAGATTAGAGGTGAGAAGTGATTTGCCCAAAGTCCTATGGCAGGTAAGGGCTAGAGCACCTTCTCCATTGTTCTCCTCATTGGCCTCCCATGGAGCGCCAGGTTCTTCATGAAAGCTTATATCAACAGCTTTCATTTCGCACCAATCAAATGATGGATTTTGTAACTGTGGCCACAGGGTATAATTAATGGTACTATGCACTAATTTAGATGTTGGAGAAATTAAGAGATAATTATGTGTCACTAAAATTATCTACACACATCACCAATTATCTAAGACCACTGTAATTGGCAGTAATACTGCCCCAAAGAAAAACACAATTAAAAAATCCACTTCTCTTGGACAAAAATTTTATTTTCTGCTTATCAAGTTGGTACATAACGCTGATATTGGGACACCCTTGACTGAGTGGTATTAGCTCTGGTTTTTGGCACAGAAATGCTCTAGCATTGTGTTGCAAGGTGATAATCTGCCTCCATCCTTTCACATAAAATGTTGTTCTTCCAGTTTTCGTAAACTAGCTTAGAAGCAATTTATTGAGTAGAAAGAATTATGAGGCAGGCAAAACTGTATTTGAGTGAGCTTTTATATGTGTAAAAGTTGTAACTAATGAGTTGTACGCATACATGTCAAATATAAATCCTGACATCTCATCTAAATGCTATTTTGAAAAACAAATCAAATCATGCAATGTCATCATGTAATATCTGCTAATTGTCACCTATTCAATATGTGTTAGATATGCTAGAATTATCTACAAGCATGAGCAACTTGGGAAATGGGATTTTGATGATTATAAGGTTAAGAATCAACTAACTCAATGCAATTGAGTTATAGACTCACAGACATGGGGCAGCATGACTCACAGACATGGGGCAGAGATGCTACTGGCTCTCCCTGTGCTGTTGCTCATGAGGCACCTGGGAGGGATGGTGGGTGTTAGCCCTGGTCTGCCACCCCAGCAGAACCTCGCAACAAGCCAGGCAACCTCCCCCACTCCATGAGGGCCTTCATTTTCCACATCCGAACTTCCCCCTCATCAGAACTCCACCCAGCAGACCAGCCTATCACAGCCCAGCTCATGTGGCTGCAAGCGGCCGCACAGTTCATCAATAAATGCTGGATTTAGAGATGACTACAAGGGTATGCTACCCACACGGCAGACCCTGGCAAGCTACCCGTGTCGTACTTGATATGCCAAATACAAGTAACAATTATACCTCCTCATTCCCATGACCTGATGGAATGGTTTGAGGCTCTTTATGTTCCTGGAGCAAGCAGGTGCCCTTGGGCTCTACTTGCATGAGACAGGACATATGGAGATGTTATTGGTGCCTGCTCGAGCAAATCGATGATGAACAGGAAGACAGTGATATAGTGAACTCAATGCAATGTATGTTTTCTTTGTTACTGAAAGGTCAATCTGGTGGTCTGCAGGGCATTTTGGTGTTCCTCAATAACATTTGACAGTTTATATATTTAAGAATCAATTAATCAATTAAAAACTCAGTTAAATGAATATTTTATTTGCTTTATTTTTCATTTGGGGGCCACTTCAATATGCTCAGGGGCTTTGCTTGTCTTTCATCTCAGCATTCACTGTGGTGGTGCTCAGGGTGCCATCTGTGACACAAATGGTGGGGCTTATCTGTGGGGAAGCAAGTGCCTTAAGCTCGGTTCTATCTCTGCAACCCTTAAGGGACTAATGTTATTTTTCTTTATTTATATCTTTATTTAGATTTTATTTGTTTTTATTTATTTATTTTTTTTATTCATTATTTTAATTTTATCATGTGGCAATGCTCAGGGGTTATTCCTGGCTGTGCACTCAGGGATTACTCCTAGAAGTACTCAGGGGACCATATGGGATGCTGGGGATCGAACACAGTTGGCCACACGCAAAAACAACACCCTACCCACTATTCTATTACTCCAGCACCCAAATATTATTTAAAAGCAAAATGAATTTCTATGTTGTGTGTGTATATATATATATGTATATATGTACATATACATATCTATATATGTATATATATATACTATATTAGAATTACTAGTCAGGACTATCTTATTCTAATTTTAAGTCAACTACCATAATCTTTATTGAATTGAGTGTGTTTGTGTGTGTGTGTGTGTGTGCGAGTGCACCAATCCTCCTGCCTGTGTTTCTACTGTCCTTGGGTATTAGTGTCACACTATGTTTTTCTATGTCCCACGAAAAAGAGCAATCTGTCCATGTATCTCTCCTTCTGACTGCTGCTCAGCATGGTACTCTACTTATTCATCTGTTCATAAGTAAATTTCATGGCTGCATTTTTCCTAATAGTTGCACAGTATTCCATTATGGACATACCATAGTTTCTTTCAAGCAGATGCAATGATAACTTACTTGCTAATTAAAAGGTGATAATTTTACATAAGACCTCCTGGTAGTGATATCCTATATTTAATAGTATAAATCAAGCCAACAAACAAACAGGAAACAATGAGACATTTGTCCCTGTCATAACTGAAATGTTGACACATTCTAATCTCTAAACTTCTGGATCCCAATATAACATTGCTGGTATGACTATAGTAGTTCACAAAGATTCCTTTAGAAATACATAAAATTAAAAGAAACAAGCAATGAAAATCAATGGGTAGAGTTAGAGTAAAATAGTTACTATATTCAGAAAACTCTCATAAAGCTGGAGAGGAACATGGATATCTGCTCATCTTTGATTATCAGAGAAGGGATACTAAAATCTATAGCTTCTAGAATTCTCTGGCAATCTAGACTTTCAGATGATAAATCTGACTTTAATTATGCATTTCAAAGTAATTGGTCAAAGACAAATTCATCAGTAATAGCCCATGGAACTGTTATTTTTACTGACAAAATTATACTCACTGTAAAAAGATCTGTTCTGAATGTTCTGCTCACCAGCGAATAGTCTGTGACACCTGGCAAGTCCCATCTCTCTCCCTTCACACACGCATGTCTTTGTTGTAGGCTACGTCATATCCCAGCAGCTTCACCACTTCTCTGCTTCTTTCACATGACTATCAGATTTTAAGCAAATACCACTAATATTACCTCCTCTCCCTCTCTGTTTCTGTCTCTGTCTGTCGATCTGTGTCTGTCTGTCTCTCCCTCCCTCTGGGTGTGTGTATGTAATCCACCAAGACTACAACAAAGTCCACCATAATATGGTGGCTTCAAAATAAATGACATAATGGTGCTGGAGCAATAGTCCAGCGGGTAGGGCATTTGCCTTGCATGTAGCTGGCCCGTGCCGACCTGGGTTTGATCCCTGGCATCCCATTAGGTCCCCCGAGCACTGCCAGGAGTAATTCCTGAGAGCAGAGACAGGAGAAACCCCTGAGCATTGCCGAGTGTGACCCCAAAAAATCAAAATAAATAAATAAATAAATCACTTGATCACTTGACATCCCGTTATTCGTTGAATTGCTCGAGCAGGTGCCAGTACTATTTCCATTTGACCCTATCACGTGCCAGTGTAGCCCAATGGCATCTGGTTGCTTCAGGAATACAAAGAGCCTCAAACCATTCGTTCATGAACTTGACGAAGAAATCTTGACCCATCTTGTAGGTGGGCGGCCACCTGATCTTTTACATCCCATGGGATCCAGTCGGTAACGGCTCTAGTCCAGTGGTCATCTCCAAATCGCTTTACATGTCCAACCCATCTGATTTTCTATACCTTGGCAAACGAGAAAGCATCCCTGACTCTGGAATAGCGACGGAGATCGGAGCTCCGGATTCCTTCTCTCACTTGAGTGAGGCATGATATTCCAAGCATAGCTCTTTGATTCCTCTTTGGGAGACTCAGATAGTATTCTCATCCTGCTTTCGTAGGGCCCAGGTCTCTGAGGCGTATGCTAATGCAGGGAGAACAGTGGAGTCAAAGAGATGTGCCCAGAGCTGGAGTTTCTTTTGTCCTTTTAGCTATTTCTTCGGTGCCTTTGAAGGCATTCCCATGCTCCTCTCTTCCTCCTGCGCAGCTCAGGTTTTAGGTCGTTCATCATGTTGACTTCTCAACCTAGGTACACATAACTGCTGCATTCAGAGATGTTTGTTCCAATGAGAGTGAATGGGGCCTCTGGAACTAGTTCATTTTTTCATGAACAAAGTTTTGCTGAGATTCAGCTTTAGACCTATCTTTCCATATTCTTGGTCTAAGTCAGCCAGCATTTGTGCCGCTTGGCTAATGTTTGGTGTTATTAGAATGATGTCATCAGCTAAGCAGAGGTGGTTTAGTTGCCCACCATCTATCTTCACTCCCATTTCTTCCCATTCTAATTGTCGCATAATGTTCTCAGGGTGGTGCTGAGAGTTTTGGTGAAATTGTATCACCCTGTCGAACCCCCACATTTGACATTGATGATCACATCTTTGTAGCATGGTGGGATCCTGGTGGTAAATCTATAATACAGCTCATGAAGGATCTTGATATATTGGGTTTGAATGCCCTGTTTGGCTAGGACTTCGATGACCCGCTTCAGTTTCAACAGAATCAAAGGTTTTCTTTTAAATCAATGAACCGCGAGACAGAGCGGCATCTTTACTCCCTACAAACCTCTATGAGCTTGGTTACCGTGTAGATATGGTCGATTGTGCTGAATCTTTTTCGGAAGCCTGCTTGCTCGCATATTGCCCTTCATCTAATGTTTTGCCAATCCTGTTCAGGATGACTCGAAAGTGAACAGCTTGTAGATGACAGACAACAGTTGTCAATATATACATAAGTAGATATATATATAGATAGATAGATAGATAGATAGATAGATAGATAGATAGATAGATAGATAGATAGATAGATAGATAGATAGATAGATAGATAGATAGATAGATAGATAGATAGATAGATAGATAGATAGATAGATAGATAGATAGATGAGATAAAACTTTAAAATTACTAAGATAAAAAAGATTAAAGATTAAGATTGAAGTATAAAAGGTTAAAATTACTCCCATTCTTTCTAGTTGTGTTTGCCTTTAAGTAGTTGATTGAGTGAAAAAAAAAATAAAATATATGCCTTTCTAAGTTATCAAAATTTAAGATTAGTTATCATTTACTATTTTCAAATATGG
This sequence comes from Cryptotis parvus, assembly GCA_021461705.1. Taxonomy (NCBI): domain Eukaryota; kingdom Metazoa; phylum Chordata; class Mammalia; order Eulipotyphla; family Soricidae; genus Cryptotis; species Cryptotis parvus. The sequence goes on from JAJIBD010004838.1 coordinate 50,631, forward strand.
GTGACAAGAAATTATACTCTTGCAAAAACATGTAATAATTAGAAATTTAAACAAAATATTTTCTATTGTATGAAAAAGAATTTTAGTGGCCAGAATATGTAATTTTATTGTCTTCTCAATTCATTGCTTTTCCAGCCAGCTTTTCTCACAGGCAGATTTCAAAATGTTCCCCCTGTATAAATTTCTTGAAGAAATGAACTATTTTCTTACTCATAATGGATATTCGTAATCTGAAGACTACAAATAAAAATATATCTGATTTATTTAAATATTTTAACAATATACTGTAATTATCTGATGGTACCTAGATTTTCAGAGTTAGAATAGTTCCTAGCAGTTGGTTATATAATATAGTGAAGTTAACTGAAGAATGTCAATTTATTCATAAGCTTTCTTTCATCCTGTATACCTTGATTAGAATTCTTATGCTTCTGTGGTCCTAAACTAAACTATCCCCTCTTCTCTCAGGGTAATTTATCTCTGGTGACTGCGTGTTATTTTTCTTTATACATTATCTGAAATCACTTACTGCATCCGGTCACATGAATGTCTTCAGTATCTACCAGAGTGGCCCAGGTATGCTGATCCAGAGACTCACAGACATGGGGCAGAGCTGCTACTGGCTCTCCCTGTGCCCAGCAGCTCATGAGGCACCTGGGAGGGATGGCGGGTTCGAGCCCCTGGCCCGCCACCCAAGCAGAGCCTCGCAACAAGCCAGACGACCCCCCCACCCCATGAAGGCCTCCATTTTCTACACCCGAACTTCCCCCCCATCAGAACTCTACCCAGCAGACCAGCCTATCACAGCCCGGTTCGCGTGGCCACTTTTGGCCATGCAGTTCATCAATAAATGCTGGATTTAGAGGTGACTACAAGAGTATGCTACCCGCACGGCAGAGCCTGGCAAGCTACCCGTGTTGTATTGATATGCCAAATACCAGTAACAATTATAGACTTCATTCCCATGACCTGATGGAGTGGTTTGAGGCTCTTTATGTTCCTGGAGCAGGCAGGTGCCCTTGGGCTGTACTTGCATGAGACAGGACATATGGAGATGTTACTGTGGCCCGCCCAGAGCATATTGATGATAACGGGAAGACAGTGATACAGTGATCTACCAGAGACCTACAAAGTACTCAATAAATATTTGAATAAGTAAAATGTCTAATTTCAAATATACAAAACATGTATGTGATTGATGTCTGTTTCCAATGAATTACTGAACTGTTTCTTCTCAATGAATTGCTTATGTACAAATTGAACTGAGCCATAAATGAGATTTTCAAATATTCATTAGTCTTTCATCAAGCAGTAAATTACCTTAATCCCTTTTGTTTTTTCTAATTTTACTCTAATACCCTTTTGGAGAAAAACCACACCCAATTCAGCAACCAAAGCAAAATGATAATAGCTAAGTGACTCCAAGCATACTTTTTGTACTATTAAAATGCCTAAGGAATTGTAATACAATGCTATTTAACTTATAGAATATGTATGTAGTTTCAAAGTATGACTTCAGAAATTAATCTATTCTTATCAAACTCACAGTAAGATATAATCATTGTTGCTTTCCTGAAATTTCTGTTTTCTTTTGAAACTATTAGGAAGCTAAGTTATATTCTGATTATTTCCATTACATTTAATAACAGTTTAAGAATAAATTTATATCTAATTTGTGTTTACATGGTGGGTGAAAAGTTAGTTATTATTTAAGAAAAAATATTTGGAGTGAAAACAACACATCTGCTTCTTTTGTAAAAGGTAGAAACCCGCAAAACTATATGAAGAGCTGACTATGTTATTTGTGCTCTCTACAATGTCTGACCACAACCTTGGTTTCCTCACATATTTTATGGTTTTTGAACAGCTACCAATGGCTGTCACTTGAATACTCATTGCAGTTGAGATCTGCTTGCTGCGTGGGTAAACCTCTACAGAGTTGATATTAAATGTGTGATATTGTTGCTGACAAGTGAATGCATAGCTCTGAGGAAAAAAAGAAATATATCTTGTTTTCTTAGTTTGGAAAAAACAGTATCTGAGAAAATAGCATAAAAGAAAAACAGACTTATTTAGGATATTTTAAATTTTATTTCATTTGAGGGTCTCATTTTTCCCTCTTCTATGTTTTATTATAGGAAGATGTAACCATTAAGCTGGAACGGTAGAAATGAGGGCTAGGTGGACTGGTCCAGGGTTGAAAGGTTGCCGTAAGTGGGGAGGAGGCAGTGTAGTTAGAACAAATAGTGGCCGCTTTGTCAATGACAGTTGAAAATGATAACTCTGGGCAACAATTCAGTGTTGAAAGGAGGTAAAGGGATATATATGATAACCTTTCAGTATCTGTATTGCAAACCACAATTTCTAAAAGGGAGGGAGAGAGAGAGAGGATGAGGAGAAAGAATATCTTCCTTAGAGGCAGGTTAGGTGAGAATAAGGGAAACTGGGGACATTTCAGGTGGAAAATGCCCACTGGTGAAGGGACTTGTGTGGGAACATTGTCTGACTGAAACCCAATCATGAAAAAAATTACAACTGTATACCTCACAGAAATTCAATAAAAACACTTAAAGAATGGCAAATTAAATTATAAGAAAATAAATCAATAAAGGTAAAGAAAGAAAAGAAAAATGAGGAACTTTGTACTTTTTTTATATGTCCTGATTGCCACAGTAGAACATCTCTATGAGGGCCCAACTCCACACAGGTAAAATAAGATAAGTGAAACATAATAAGGATGATTTCATTGTTATTTTATTTAAATTTAAAAGTTACACACCACATAACTTCTTTCTCTTTAATGAAAACTTCATTTTATATATTTATTTTATATGGTTATTTATATGGATAGACTTTCTTTGCTAAGAATACTTATTTTTATGTTTTGAAAAATTGGTTCTGTAAAGCGTTTCATCACCTTATATGCAAGGAAGTTCCTATAATGACCCATGGACTACAACAGTCACATTTTTATTTGAGGGTTGTTTTCGTTTCTCCAACCTCAGTGGGTGCCATGGTGATGAACCCATTTCCCCCAGGTACTCTTCATCGTGACTTTCCAGTTACCCACACGGACACATTTGAAACTGCTTTAATGCTCCTTTTTATTTGTTTGCCACATTTAATAAGTCAAAATTTCATGCTCTGTTTTATTTGCTATTTTAATAGTCACCAGAGTTGGTGTAAGTGATAATCATTTTCATTCTGCTCTTATGATCGTTGCAATTCGTCACTCAAGCCATCTCTCCTCATCCTCCTAAAAGTCTACGAAGGATTAGCACCTTTTCTTCCTTGGAATTCATCAATGCTTACAGAATAAAATCTGAATTATTCTGCTGGCTTTTCAGTACTCTTGAATATTTTGTCAACTCTCAGCCTTAACTCCTTGGAATCTACACTATAAAAATAAAAAAAAATGTGAGAACTCACCTTCAATCACCAGCTTTGCCTATCTCCCAATGCAGCTATTGGTTCAAAACCAACACCACTTCTTCCAGTCCACATCTAATCTGATCTCCTTTGCATCATTTCCATTATAACAACATTTTATTCCTATATAGAACAGTTGTTTATTGCCTCATAGACCTGTCCCTAGCTTGCCTGGGAGGTGTCTGGGGACATCGATTGCGTCTCATTTTGCTTCATACCTTTCACAAGTGCAGCCTCTCTTTACATATAGTGTTCTCTGAAGAATTTATTTGCCATTACTTCCCCACAGAGACGAGCATGGTGCATTTTCAATCTACTGATTAGCTAATTGAAACTGCAGAGGCTGTTCATGGCCCAATTTACCTTGCAATACTACACTCTGTCTTAGGTATCAGAACAGGGCTGCTGCTCTCTGCATTAGATAATCTGTTAAAGCAAATGACATAATAACACTTGAGCCCACAGTAATTTCACGTCAAGAAACAGTATCTAAAAATAAGTTTTATTTATTAAATAACACTAGAATTCTGAGAGATAACCGTGCTATTAGCATGGAATGAATGTTTCTAAATTATTATGCACTGAGGGCCAGTAGTCACCTCCATTACTGGGAATATTTTAAGCATTGAATCTAATTATCCATCGGGCAATGTTCATGCCTACGTGTTAGACCTCAATGAATCTGAGTTATGAACATTTTCTATTTATTTTATTTTTCTGTTAGTTTTCTTGTAGTTCAACTTATCCTGCATCTAATATATGTAAATATATGACAATTACAATGAAAAACTACCTCAGGGAAAGTAAGCTGTATCATTCAGTCTTGATTTTTTTAAGAATGCTGAGTGAATCAAATGTAGGAAATAAAACTATTCAATTTGTGAAAATGCAAATTACATATGTTAGCCTGAGGCTTAAGGTGCACAGAAGCGTAAACTTCACTTAAGGGTCATATGTGGAGGTTTCAAAGAATTTGTTGAAACATTTATAAAGCAACCATCACACACATACACACACACACACACACACACACACACACACACACACACCCTCTGCACCTACCCCCTATACCCAACTGATTTTCTACAGTGGGGTCTCTCATGAAAAGGTGCTTCAACTGTGACACTCATAAAATAGAATTCAGGGAGTAAAGTGTAATGCTTTAATTCCAGAAGTCCAGCAAAATAAAATATAATAGAAGTATAGATGGAAATTTGGATGGATTTTAATTACCCTCATTGCAAGCTATACATGATAACCACTACACCATGTAGACATGGCAAAAGATTCTAATTGTGAATTTCAGCAAACAACCTTCAGCACCCCAACAATGTAACAGAAGGCCCTAAGTGGATAATAAATCTTAAAACCTCAAGTAGATTGCTATTATGGTTGACAGAGCATAGATGTGTTTTGACAGAAAATTCTGTACATCTAGTTCCCTTCAATCCTACGTAAGTTTTGTCCATGTCCTGGTCATGATATTCAATGGGGGTGGTAAGACCTCTTTCAACCTGTATTTCTCAGAAATGTAATTATTATCCATCCAAATTCCCATCTACACTCCCTGTGGCTTCTCTGTTAAACTGCCTCTCCATTAAGCAACATGACTGGATTAATGAAGAGCACAATTCCATAATGTCAAAAGGTCCTATTTGCTATAGATTTTCTGTCATTCCACTTACTCTGATCAGTAGATGTGTGAATAAATAGACCTGTGTGTATGATAATTGTTCATTCCAACAAGACTTTTGTAGATGCCAAATGTTTAATAAGAGCAGAGATGCAGATATAGGCAAGGAGGGTCTAAACCCTACGAAGTATATCATGTATGGGCTGGAGCAATAACACAGCAGGTAGGGCTTTTTGCCTTGCATGTGGCCAACCCTAGTTCAATCCCCGGCCTCCCATATGGTCACCTGAGCACCACCAGGAGTAATTACTGAGCAAAGAACCAGGAGTAACCCCCTGAGAATCGCTGGGTGTGTCCCAAAAATCAAAATGATGAAATGAGATATTTCATATGATATAAGCAAATATTCATACTTTAGTAAAACCTGGAAAATTGCTTTTGTAGGAGTTACAAAAATACTTACTTACTCTATTATTACAAAATATAACCTGGAATAAATCTACTTTAACATTGAAATCCGACCTTAAAGGCAGAAAAGCATCAATTTTAGATATTCCAGTAGGTCTTTACAAAGTAAAATATTAGTAAATTTGTCATGAATATTGGCTTTCTGCTGGGAGCAAAGAGCAATGCAGCATGTTTTGGCTCATTATACTTAAGCAATATCCCCATTGTATGCTTGTGATTGCAGATACTATATTTAGGAAGGATTTTTTTTTTGTCTTTTTTACTGCCTCTGAGCATTAATGTGATCAAACTTTATCTACCTCAGTCTCTGTCTCTCTGTCCCTGTTTCCGTCCATCTGTCTCTCTTTTCTCTTTTTCCTCTCCTTTTATTAACAAAGAAGTTTCAAATTTGATTATCAAGAAGAATTTTAGCAGGGAACTGCCTTCTTTGACACAGTAACTTGATTAGACTGTTCCTACTTTCTCAGCTGATAATCAAAACTCAATAGTTTAAGTTCGCAAGACAGTATATGGAAGATTATTGCATTTAAAATATCTTAAATAGATGGCAATTAAAACATCATTTCCACAAATTGTGCTTAGAATGGAGAGGGGACTACTCTAAAAGTGGAGTGATTACTTGTGTAATGGAAGTTTAAAGAAAGCACTTATAGTAATAAAACACTTATTTATTACTTAGATGAAGGTCCAGGGATATGACTCAATGGTAGAGTTCAGGTGTGTCATAAGTTCAAACCCCAGCACCGACTCCCTCTTCCAGCACTGCAAAGAGTAGCCCTTGTGACACTATTGAAGAGAGTTACCCCTATTACAAAATTAAATTACAGCCACTGAGTGTGTCCTGAGTGTATGTAGGCAGATTCCTTGTGATTGGTAAGTAGATTTCCATCTGTATGTTTTCTTATTGAGTCCCCAAGGACCACAATGTGAATAGTACAGATATATTTCTCCACTCTGCATGAATCCCTTTCATTTACTCCCAGGTCTTGATAGTATATGAGTACAAAATCCAATACAGAGACTGATATCCAGGAATTTCAGGAAGCAAAAAACATTGCGTGAAATGGCTCCAAGAACTGAATTGTGATGAGCGTGGAATAAAAACAAGGCCAAGGAGAAATTGAAGGAGGCACGGCAGCATTGTTTTCTTGAACATACTGGAAGTCCTTGATCTGCTTAGACTTCGGGGCTTGGATGTTGGGGCAGAGAGAATTACTGCTGTTGCATGAGTTTTACACACACACATACACACACACACACACACAAATTCAATCATGCTGCCATCCTACAAGACAGTGAGGATGCACATAGGACATGCGTGGACTTGCTCTAGTTGGGTGCAGGGAAACGCTAAGGTGCTCAGTACAAAACCCGGGAGCAGGGTCAGGGATCCCCTTCTATCCCAGGGGATCGGCGCTGGTGGACAGAGAAAGATGCAAGAATCCAGCGAAGTTTCAAATTGCTTTACTTAACACAGGTTCAAGCATACAAATCAGCAATAGGAAAAACTCCAAACTGAGGGTTCCCGGCTGAGCCCCAGGCACGTGTATGCCAAGATGGTGGCCACCATATGTTAAGACCGGTAGAGAGGAGATCGCGAAGTGGTACCAGCAGAAAAGGAGAAAAAGAGGGAGGCCAGAGAGGAAACAGCCTAGTTTTATGTCCCTGCAACCCAGACCTCCCACTTCTATGGAAAGCCATCAGGCTCAAATGCACTCAGGTAATTTCTCCCAGGACCTCACCTAGGCCCTTTGAGATGTTAATGTGACCCTTAGCCAAGATCAGCCTTGGAACTGCCTCTGCAGGGTAGAGAGAAGGACTTTCTGAGATGCACTGTATCTCAGATTACAAAGGCATGCATCTGTACCAAAGAATATGCTATAGCCAGTTTAATATTTCTCCAAGCCTTCACAAATCTTGTCTTTACTTCATGATAGTTTTGTATTTTAGCTTTGAGTTATCAGGGAGCCATGCTTGCTTGCTTGGAGGAAAACAGCATTTCTCTCTGGTCTAATTAGAGATCCAATGTGCCAGGCAAATATACAGGTAAGATCTAGCTAGTCCCACGGCGATTGTGGCAGCATGAGAGAATATTTATACCAGTCAGTACAGAATACATGGTCAGAGGAGCTGCCACATTCAAACTGTCCTCCTCCTATCTACAAAGTGACCTGCAGGAGGCAACTCCAGGCCAGATGCAGAGGCTCTGGGCAGGTGTACTGCAACAGTTGGGAGAAATTTCTGGTAGTTCTGTGATTATATGTAAAACCAAATTTAATTGCAACACATACAATGTGATTCCATCCTTCTTTTGTGCCAGGCTTTTTAATAAACTTGATCTTCTGAGGATTTCTGTAGATTCAGCAAGAATGTCTAGGTATCTGTCTACTTATTATGCATTTGAACATAACATCAAACAACTGAGAAATGTTTTGTTGATATTCCAAGAATTCTATCCATATTCTTAGATGTTGATTCTATACAGCATGTAAAGAGGATAATAGACAAACACATGTTCGTTCTTCCTTTGCAATGAACCAATTATCCCAGCACGTGTGGATAAAAGCAGAAGCCTCTCTCAGTACAAGGTTTGATCATACTGTCCTCTTTCTCCTCTTTTATGGACTTAGATATGAATTATCATAAAACACATTATAGTCTAACAATATAATCTATTCATGATTTTACTGCATAATCTTGAAATATATCTCTGCACATTTTCTATTGAATATCAACTGGCCTCTCAAGTGATGCTATTTGCTCTGCAGCATTTTTGCCTGAGGTCGTCTCTAAATCCAAAGTCTACAGGCACCAGGGAAAGCTCTGTTTGAAAATGCCATCTGCCTGAATCTGATATTTAGTTTTTCTCTCTTAATGAAAACATTCCCCATTTATATGCAAGTGTAAAGTTTTTTAAATTATCATCATTTTACAACATGAAGGTGCATTATGATAAAAACCCACTTTATTAAACAATATTTTTCTTAGTGTGAAGAATGACATATATATTTAAAATCTAGAAGTTTGCCATATTCCCCATCATAAAAGAATTGAAACTAGCCAAGATTAAAAAGAAGCAATCTAACTTAATGGTTTGCAATTATAGTTGATGAAGAAATGTGATAATCAGGAAAAAAAGAAACTCAGATGACTTTCTGTTCTCTTTTTCTAAACTAAAGTGAAAGAAAGTATATGAGGCTTTCTCGACATATTATTTTCCCTATGACAAAGAGAAGAAAAATGTAAGCTAGATATGTCTTATGGAGACTATTAGGGAGATGGTAGCCCATTCTGAAAGTAACACAGGTTGTTTGAAGTTATGTCTTTATAAAAGAAACAAAAATGAGTAGAACATTTAGACTATTATGAATAGAACACAAAATGTGGTCTCGTAGCCCATGAAGGCAGAAATAAAATACACACGTTCATCAAATTCATCAATAAAAACTGAAGAGTAGAATCTGTCTCCTCTCTGCTCTACAATGTTCTATTTTAGATTTGAAAGGTTTTAATAGGATTTTTCATCACGTTGCAAAATGCTGTGCAAGTCAGAATATGAAATGTTATTGCAAGAGACATAACCCAACTCCATCCATGATCTCTATGGCTCTCAATGTCATAATGATGATAAAGTGATGATTATTTAATATGTATTTTTATGAAATTGGGTCTAGGTTGAATATAGAGATTAAACAGTTTTTGACCTTGTGTGGTGTTAGTAAACTGTCTTTGGTGATAAATGGAACTCATTCGTATACAGTGTAATAATGCTCCTAGAAAAACCTATTAGTTCAATATTTCCAAAGAGTAAGAAATGTTTTTCTCACTGAATCAAAGAATTGTGTGAAACAATGATAGAATTGTTTGGTGTAAAGTAACAATCCATTGAACAAGACCAATGTAGAAATGTTGAAGGTTGTCAAAATGACAGTGTGTACTGGAGAAAGAGAATAATGAAGTCAAGTAACCCAATGAAATAAACCTTACTGTGCTTCAGATTGAATTGCAGAACTGACTTCATTGCAGGCTAAAAAAAAACAGGCAAAGCATTGTTTTAGTCTATTAACTTGAGTAAATCATTAAATAAGTAAAGGAGATGGTCATTCCATATTCTCACTTTTCCCCCAAGGACTTTGCTTGACAAATCCAGCCCTAATGCAGAAAGGACTGTTTTGTTTCCTGAGGGATTTAAATGAGAACATGATATTAATTGGAAACAACAATAATGGGTTATTTAGACCAAGAACATAAACTAGACTTTTCAGGTGAGGCCTCTAGTCTTATATACTAGACACCAGTTAACACTCATACGTGTTCCAATTTGAAAAAATTAGGTCACAGTAAATTTAGATGCCCTAGGCTGGTGTTTGCAGACAGCACCAACCTTTTCCTGTCTACTCTCTATTTCTTATTTCTATGTGTCCCTAAGTCATTTTGGCAACAAGAGATAAATTATAATAATTTGTTAGATTAAAATGTCAAATGTGCATTCAGTTCAAAAAGGTTGACATTGTCATATGTGAAAAAACAGATTTTTATTTTCTGTTAGAAAAGCATTTAATTGGTTAATTGGAATTCTTTTCTTTCTTCTCTCTTTTTATTTATTTATTTCACTATCATTATCACTATCTTCCCATTCATCATCGATTTGCTTGAGCAGGACACCAGTAACATCTCCATATGTCCTGTCTCATGCAAGTAGAGCCCAAGGTCATCTGCTTGCTCCAGGAACATAAAGAGCCTCAAACCATTATATTAGGTCATGGGAATTACCTAATATAATTGTTACTGGTATTTGGCATATCAAATATGACACGGGTAGCTTGTCAGACTTGCTGTGTGGGTGGCATACTCTTGTAGTCACCTCTAAATACAGCATTTATTGATGAACCACGTGTCCACGAGCCGGGCTGTGATAGGCTCGTCTGCTGAGTGGAGATCTGACGAGAGGGAAGTCCCCGATGTGGAAAATGGAGACCCTCATTGAGTGGGGGGGTGGTTCTGGCTTGTTGCGAGGCTCTGCTGGCATGGTGGGCCAGGGCTAGAACCCTCCATCCCTCCTGGGCATCTCGTGAGCGGCTGGGCACAGGGAGAGCCTGTAGCACCTATATTGCTTCTCGGACTTTTAGTTAAGATCAAGTGTATTATCCCCCATAAATAAACAAATAACCTATATCCCCCATCACAGCTCCCTGAATCCCTTCTCACTTTATGCCTTCCTTTCTCTTTCCTAATCTGGAATGCTCAGTTTTGCGGTCTGAAACCAAGGGTTTATTTTCATGTGGCACTATTTGCTCCCTTGCTTTACTCCTCTATAGTTCACATATGAGTAAAATAATAACATACTTTTTTGTTCTTATTCTAAATTATTTTTTCTCAGCATGACAAATTCCAGGTCTATCCACCTTGCTGGAAAAAGCCAATTTCATTATTTCTTATGATTGTGTATTTTCTATTTAAGACCGGATTGTTTTAACCACAAATAATTTCGTTACATGAATCCCATCATAGACTTGTTTCTAATGATGTGTACTTATGTCTTCACTTATCAGTTATGCATATATACTTTCCTATAACATAAAAATTAAGATAACTTATCAACTTAAACGTATGTTCTTCAGCTTATTCTGTAGGCAACATCGGCTATATGCATCTATCATGCATATAAGATTTATTCAGCTCATGCATTGTTGAAAACAATTTGGAGAAATAAAAAGGCACTCTAATTGTAGCACAATTGCCCTTCATGCCCAGCCAAGAAAACACTCCCATAATATCTCTAGTTTCTACATCTGTTTTTTGCCAAATAATGAATGCTTAACATTTACATTAATGAATAACAACTCTATAATACATGAATAAATATTCTGAACCCAGAGTCCAAATTCTACATCAGTCTTCACTAGTTTGTTCACAGTAAGTGGTTGATACAACAGAATATCATCCTGAGGATATAAATAACAAATACGCATTTCTAATTGTTCCTCCCCTACCGGGTGGCAATTTCAAGTAAAGGTTCTGGCTGATTGTCTCCTGGGAGGGTTATTTTCTTGGCTTTTGCACATCTCTTCCTCTCCTTGAGCCCTAGCTGGCAGAAGTTACTGGGAGAATCTCCCAGGACCTGTTTTAAAAGTACTAAACATATTTTCTTCATTATTTCAGCATGTCACAAAAGACTATGTTCTTAGAGCTCCAGGGCTTTGATTTCAACCTTTGGTCAGTGGGGCTGTAAACATCCAGACCACGTAGACACCAATTCCATTCTTGAGAGACTTGCCCTTGTGGCCTTATGATCTCACCAATAACCACATCTCTACCTACAAACGTGAAATTAGGGCTTCTACATGGATTCTATTGGGGAACTCAAAATATTGCTTCTTATTGACTGTCAGTTTTTCTTTTGTAAAATGTTAATGATGGCATTGATATTTTTACTATGAGTTGATTGTTGGAAATGTGCCAGTGAAACTTTCCATAAATTATCAAAAAATTTAAAAGAAACATATTTTTCTGAATTATAATATGCAAAAAGTATAGAAATATTTTATATAATAAGAAGCAGAGCTGCTACTGGCTCTCCCTGTGCCCAGCCGCTCACGAGGCGCCCGGGAGGGATGGCGGGTTCTAGCCCTGGCTGCCACCCCAGCAGAGTCTCGCAACAAGCCAGACAACTCCCCACTCCATGAGGGCCTCCATTTGCCCTTCATGAGGGCAAGCGGCTGGGTGGTTCATCAGTATGCTTCCTTCACAGCAGAGCCTGGCAAGCTACCGTATCGTATTTGATATGCCAAATACCAATAACAATTATAGACCTCATTCCCATGACCTGATGGAATGGTTTGAGGCTCTTTATGTTCCCAGAGCAAGCAGGTGCCCTTGGGCTCTACTTGCATGAAACAGGACATATGGAGATGTTACTGGTGCCTGCTCGAGCAAATTGATGATGAACGGGAAGACAGTAACAGTGATACAGTGAATAAGTAAACACTTATATGTGTAAATACTCAGGTTTTTAGATGGTGACAAGGCAGGGATGTTATAGAATAGAAACAGAGTTCAATTCTCAAAATTTTGACATAATTTGGTTAATTCTAGGTATTCCTCACTCACCCAATGCACAGAATATTGCTTTCACGTCAGCTATAGATGAAGGATAGCATCTGCCTCTTGAAAGAGGTAAACACGCAACATAAGTATTCCTAAGTCATAAATCAGCAGCCGTAGTATGATAAGGATCATTTAGGTCTCCTTAGGGTATCAATGTCCCTTTAGTATGATAAGGACCATTTTTCCACCTTGACTGTGTTTTTATCTGTTGCAAGTGTGACATTTCATCTGGCCTTTGCTCCTCTTTCTTGCTCCTTGGACTTGGCCAACTGGATTCTCATTTTTACCCACAAAGACCTAGATAGTGAAAGCTCAATAAAGAGTAGAAATAATAGAAGAGACTCCAGAATTTTAAAGAATTCCTTCATTGGCCTTTTCTGCCTTTAGTTGGATTTTTTTAAACAAAATTGTTTTATCCAGTGTTGAACTGTCATTCACTTTCTACCTTAGAGAAAGGAAATCCCAAAGGTGTCCCTGGGCATTTGAGCAACACAGCAGCCCTGTTGGGCTGCACTGTTCACGTCACTATAACTAATGCAGCTCCCTGCTTTCCATTTCAATGAAAAACACTGGCCAACTGTTTATTAAACTCTCCTGGTTGACTGAATGCCACACTAATATTTCCAAAATACGTTCTGAAGGGATTTGAAACAGCTCAGAGTGGGAAAGTCAAATAAAATCAGTGGAGAGTGACAGACAAGTAATCTGAGTCGAATTGCTTGCCAACATTTAAATGTTTAAATTCAGAATTCTCAGTGCTTGCCACTATGCACCCACTTCCCTGAGACCCATAAACTAAGAAGCTGTGACAAAGCTGAATCTAAGTGTCACTAAATAAGGGCAAATATAAATTGTAGTTGTTTGAAATGTGAAATATTACTTTTCCTTTGTTTGGGGATTTACACTAACTTTTATTTAAAAAATTGCTTACTGGAGCTGAGATTCACATACGTAGGGTAGAGCTGCTACTTGCTCTCCCTGTGCCCAGTAGCTCATGAGGCACCCGGGGGGGGAATGTGGGTTCTAGCCCTGGCCCGCCATCCCAGCAGAGCCTCGCAAGAAACCAGAGGAACCCCCCACACCATGAGGGGCAGCCATTTTCCACATCCGGACTTCCCCCTCATCAGAACTCCACTCAGCAGACCAGCCTATCACAGCCTGGCTCTGTGTTGAACCAGACCAGCCTGGTTCATCAATAAATACTGGATTTTGAGATGACTACAAGAGTATGCTACCCGTACGGCAGAGCCTGGCAAGTTACCCGTGTCGTATTTGATATGCCAGATACCAGTAACAATTATAGACCTCATTCCCATGACCTGATGGAATGGTTTGAGGCTCTTTATGTTCCTGGAGCAAGCAGGTGCATTGGGCTCTACTTGCATGAGACAGGTCATATGGAGATGTTACTGGTGCCTGTTAGAGGAAATCGATGAACAACGGAAAACAAGTGAAATGAAGTGATACAAGTGATCTTCAAGCTGGAGAGAGAACAGGAGTTCAGGTGATGCCTTGCTTATGCTGACCCCAACTTTGTCCCTAGACCTTGGCACTTCTTAGGCATTTTCTGAGCTCAAACAGAGTCACTCCTGATTCAGAGCAGGGAATAGCCCCGAAAACCCTAGGTATCACTAACAGCCCATCCACCATTAAGTTAGATGTTGTCTCCACTTACCAAAGATGTATTATAAAACATATAAGTAATTAAACACTGCTTTAAATTTTTACCACATATTTGTCTTATGTGTTCTCATATTTGGCAGTGACATAATATTCATTAGCTAATTCTGAGAGATTTGAAACAAGGCTAATTTCCAGAGTATATTTGACTACTTTATAATTTTTTCCATAATTAAAAATAAAATGTATAGGTTAGAAGTGATTGGTTTAATCTGTAATAAACTGTGACACTTAACAGTTTCCTAGTCAAAATTTCTCATGTACTTAAAGAACAGAAAGAATTGTGACTCTTTGTCTTTATGAATTTAGTTTATGTTAGAATTTAATTTTCTAACATGTTAGAATTTAGTTAAAATTGTTAGAATTTTAGAATCAAGTTGGAATTTAGTTAGAATTCAATTTTTTAATCGTTCTCCTCTTGAAAAAAGTTCTATTTTGACTTGGTTTGAAATTCATGAAGATAAAGAGTCACAATTCTTTCTGAATGTTCTTTAAACACATGAAAATATTTGACTTGGAAACTATTAAGTGTCAAAGTTTATTACAGATTAAACCAATCACTTCTAACCTATACATTTTATTTTTAAGTATAAAAAGCTTAAAGTAGTCAATATATCATATGGTAAATAGACTTGTTTTTAATCTCTCAGGATTAGATAATGTAAAAAATAAAATTTAGTTTTCATGTAAAAGGACCCTAAGAATAAGGTAAACTTTTCCTCAAGCTTTCTCTAACTCATTCTCTTCCATCTTTCCCTGAGGAAAATATAAGACAAAAAGCAACCAGAGTTGGAGAAGATGTGGAGAGAAAGAAAACCCTTATACACTATTGAAAGAAATGTAAATTGGTGCAATCACACTGGAAAACAGTTTAGCATTTCCCCAAAACATTAAAAATTTAAATTCTGTACAGTCCTCTAATCCCATTTCTGGGCAATTATCCCCCAAATACAAATGCACTAATTTGAAGAGGCATATGTGCTTTCAAGTTTAATGCAGCATAGTTGGAGTAACTAGAGTGCCCTGGAAAGACCCTCTGTGCATTGACTTACCGTCAGTAAAGAAAATGCGGTGTGTATAGGCAACGGAATGCTACTCTGTTGTTAAAAAGCCTACGTTGTGCCAGGAGCACACAGTGGCTCAACTTGAGGTGTGTGCTAAGTAAAATAGCTGGAGTGAAAGGAGGTTACCCTGTGATTTTACTTATGTGACAAATATAAATAACTAAAGCAAGTTAACTCTCAGAACCAGAGAAAACTAAGTTGGACTTGATGAAAACTCATAAAATGAGTGGAGGGAAGAAGGAAGAGGAGGAGGAGAAAGAGGAAGAGGAAGGAGGAGAAGGAGAGAGAACGTTTTTATTCAAAATTAAATATTCACATGTATTTTACTTTCTACGTATTATTTAGTAATCATCCTATGTCATTTTCAAATAAGGGTCTTTTTTTTTTTCTCTTTTCAGTTTGGGCCCCAAAAAATTCCTTAAAAATTATTTGTATGATCACGATCACGATCACGATCACGATCTTCCCGTTAATCATCTATTTGCTAGAGCGGGCACCAGTAATATCTCAATATGTCCTGTCACATGCTGTAGAGCCAAGGGCATCAGCTTGGTACAGGAACATAAAGAGCCTCAAACCATTATATTAGGTCATGAGAATGATCTAATATAATTGTTACTGGCATTTGGCATATCAAATACAACACGAGCAGCTTGCTAGGCTTGCCGTCCGGGAGGAATACTCTATAAACACCTCCAAATAAAGCCTTTATTGATGAACGCGGCTGCGCCAGCGAGCCGGGCTGTGATGGGCTGGTCGGCTGGGTGGAGTTCTGATGAGAGGGAAGTCCAATGTGGAAAATGGCGGCGCCCATGGAGTGGGTGGGGGTCGTCTGGCTTGTTGTGAGGTTCTGCCGGGGTGGTGGGCCAAGGCTGGAACCCACCATGCCTCCCGACTGCCTCATGAACGGCTGGGCACAGGGAGAGCAAGGAACTGCTCTGCCCCATGTCTGAGAGTCTCTGGACCAGCATACCTGGGCCGGATTGAGGAAGAAACTGCTCCAGGGTGGGTGTCGATGATCCGGGCTGTGATGGGCTGGTCGGCTGGGTGGAGTTCTGATGAGAGGGAAGTCCAATGTGGAAAATGGCGGCGCCCATGGAGTGGGTGGGGGGGTCGTCTGGCTTGTTGTGAGGTTCTGCCGGGGTGGTGGGCCAAGGCTGGAACCCACCATGCCTCCCGACTGCCTCATGAACGGCTGGGCACAGGGAGAGCAAGGAACTGCTCTGCCCCATGTCTGAGAGTCTCTGGACCAGCATACCTGGGCCGGATTGAGGAAGAAACTGCTCCAGGGTGGGTGTCGATGATCCGGGCTGTGATGGGCTGGTCGGCTGGGTGGAGTTCTGATGAGAGGGAAGTCCAATGTGGAAAATGGCGGCGCCCATGGAGTGGGTGGGGGTCGTCTGGCTTGTTGTGAGGTTCTGCCGGGGTGGTGGGCCAAGGCTGGAACCCACCATGCCTCCCGACTGCCTCATGAACGGCTGGGCACAGGGAGAGCAAGGAACTGCTCTGCCCCATGTCTGAGAGTCTCTGGACCAGCATACCTGGGCCGGATTGAGGAAGAAACTGCTCCAGGGTGGGTGTCGATGATCCGGGCTGTGATGGGCTGGTCGGCTGGGTGGAGTTCTGATGAGAGGGAAGTCCAATGTGGAAAATGGCGGCGCCCATGGAGTGGGTGGGGGTCGTCTGGCTTGTTGTGAGGTTCTGCCGGGGTGGTGGGCCAAGGCTGGAACCCACCATGCCTCCCGACTGCCTCATGAACGGCTGGGCACAGGGAGAGCAAGGAACTGCTCTGCCCCATGTCTGAGAGTCTCTGGACCAGCATACCTGGGCCGGATTGAGGAAGAAACTGCTCCAGGGTGGGTGTCGATGATCCGGGCTGTGATGGGCTGGTCGGCTGGGTGGAGTTCTGATGAGAGGGAAGTCCAATGTGGAAAATGGCGGCGCCCATGGAGTGGGTGGGGGTCGTCTGGCTTGTTGTGAGGTTCTGCCGGGGTGGTGGGCCAAGGCTGGAACCCACCATGCCTCCCGACTGCCTCATGAACGGCTGGGCACAGGGAGAGCAAGGAACTGCTCTGCCCCATGTCTGAGAGTCTCTGGACCAGCATACCTGGGCCGGATTGAGGAAGAAACTGCTCCAGGGTGGGTGTCGATGATCCGGGCTGTGATGGGCTGGTCGGCTGGGTGGAGTTCTGATGAGAGGGAAGTCCAATGTGGAAAATGGCGGCGCCCATGGAGTGGGTGGGGGGTCGTCTGGCTTGTTGTGAGGTTCTGCCGGGGTGGTGGGCCAAGGCTGGAACCCACCATGCCTCCCGACTGCCTCATGAACGGCTGGGCACAGGGAGAGCAAGGAACTGCTCTGCCCCATGTCTGAGAGTCTCTGGACCAGCATACCTGGGCCGGATTGAGGAAGAAACTGCTCCAGGGTGGGTGTCGATGATCCGGGCTGTGATGGGCTGGTCGGCTGGGTGGAGTTCTGATGAGAGGGAAGTCCAATGTGGAAAATGGCGGCGCCCATGGAGTGGGTGGGGGTCGTCTGGCTTGTTGTGAGGTTCTGCCGGGGTGGTGGGCCAAGGCTGGAACCCACCATGCCTCCCGACTGCCTCATGAACGGCTGGGCACAGGGAGAGCAAGGAACTGCTCTGCCCCATGTCTGAGAGTCTCTGGACCAGCATACCTGGGCCGGATTGAGGAAGAAACTGCTCCAGGGTGGGTGTCGATGATCCGGGCTGTGATGGGCTGGTCGGCTGGGTGGAGTTCTGATGAGAGGGAAGTCCAATGTGGAAAATGGCGGCGCCCATGGAGTGGGGGGGGGGTCGTCTGGCTTGTTGTGAGGTTCTGCCAGGGTGGTGGGCCAAGGCTGGAACCCACCATGCCTCCCGACTGCCTCATGAACGGCTGGGCACAGGGAGAGCAAGGAACTGCTCTGCCCCATGTCTGAGAGTCTCTGGACCAGCATACCTGGGCCGGATTGAGGAAGAAACTGCTCCAGGGTGGGTGTCGATGATCCGGGCTGTGATGGGCTGGTCGGCTGGGTGGAGTTCTGATGAGAGGGAAGTCCAATGTGGAAAATGGCGGCGCCCATGGAGTGGGTGGGGGTCGTCTGGCTTGTTGTGAGGTTCTGCCGGGGTGGTGGGCCAAGGCTGGAACCCACCATGCCTCCCGACTGCCTCATGAACGGCTGGGCACAGGGAGAGCAAGGAACTGCTCTGCCCCATGTCTGAGAGTCTCTGGACCAGCATACCTGGGCCGGATTGAGGAAGAAACTGCTCCAGGGTGGGTGTCGATGATCCGGGCTGTGATGGGCTGGTCGGCTGGGTGGAGTTCTGATGAGAGGGAAGTCCAATGTGGAAAATGGCGGCGCCCATGGAGTGGGTGGGGGTCGTCTGGCTTGTTGTGAGGTTCTGCCAGGGTGGTGGGCCAAGGCTGGAACCCACCATGCCTCCCGACTGCCTCATGAACGGCTGGGCACAGGGAGAGCAAGGAACTGCTCTGCCCCATGTCTGAGAGTCTCTGGACCAGCATACCTGGGCCGGATTGAGGAAGAAACTGCTCCAGGGTGGGTGTCGATGATCCGGGCTGTGATGGGCTGGTCGGCTGGGTGGAGTTCTGATGAGAGGGAAGTCCAATGTGGAAAATGGCGGCGCCCATGGAGTGGGTGGGGGTCGTCTGGCTTGTTGTGAGGTTCTGCCGGGGTGGTGGGCCAAGGCTGGAACCCACCATGCCTCCCGACTGCCTCATGAACGGCTGGGCACAGGGAGAGCAAGGAACTGCTCTGCCCCATGTCTGAGAGTCTCTGGACCAGCATACCTGGGCCGGATTGAGGAAGAAACTGCTCCAGGGTGGGTGTCGATGATCCGGGCTGTGATGGGCTGGTCGGCTGGGTGGAGTTCTGATGAGAGGGAAGTCCAATGTGGAAAATGGCGGCGCCCATGGAGTGGGTGGGGGTCGTCTGGCTTGTTGTGAGGTTCTGCCGGGGTGGTGGGCCAAGGCTGGAACCCACCATGCCTCCCGACTGCCTCATGAACGGCTGGGCACAGGGAGAGCAAGGAACTGCTCTGCCCCATGTCTGAGAGTCTCTGGACCAGCATACCTGGGCCGGATTGAGGAAGAAACTGCTCCAGGGTGGGTGTCGATGATCCGGGCTGTGATGGGCTGGTCGGCTGGGTGGAGTTCTGATGAGAGGGAAGTCCAATGTGGAAAATGGCGGCGCCCATGGAGTGGGTGGGGGTCGTCTGGCTTGTTGTGAGGTTCTGCCGGGGTGGTGGGCCAAGGCTGGAACCCACCATGCCTCCCGACTGCCTCATGAACGGCTGGGCACAGGGAGAGCAAGGAACTGCTCTGCCCCATGTCTGAGAGTCTCTGGACCAGCATACCTGGGCGGATTGAGGAAGAAACTGCTCCAGGGTGGGTGTCGATGATCCGGGCTGTGATGGGCTGGTCGGCTGGGTGGAGTTCTGATGAGAGGGAAGTCCAATGTGGAAAATGGCGGCGCCCATGGAGTGGGTGGGGGTCGTCTGGCTTGTTGTGAGGTTCTGCCGGGGTGGTGGGCCAAGGCTGGAACCCACCATGCCTCCCGACTGCCTCATGAACGGCTGGGCACAGGGAGAGCAAGGAACTGCTCTGCCCCATGTCTGAGAGTCTCTGGACCAGCATACCTGGGCCGGATTGAGGAAGAAACTGCTCCAGGGTGGGTGTTGATGATCCGGGCTGTGATGGGCTGGTCGGCTGGGTGGAGTTCTGATGAGAGGGAAGTCCAATGTGGAAAATGGCGGCGCCCATGGAGTGGGTGGGGGTCGTCTGGCTTGTTGTGGGGTTCTGCCGGGGTGGTGGGCCAAGGCTGGAACCCACCATGCCTCCCGACAGCCTCATGAACGGCTGGGCACAGGGAGAGCAAGGAAGCGCTCTGCCCCATGTCTGAGAGTCTCTGGACCAGCATACCTGGGCCGGATTGAGGAAGAAACTGCTCCAGGGTGGGTGTCGATGATCCGGGCTGTGATGGGCTGGTCGGCTGGGTGGAGTTCTGATGAGGAGAGACTCTCAGACATGGGGCAGAGCGGTTCCTTGCTCTCCCTGTGCCCAGCCGTTCATGAGGCTGTCGGGAGGCATGGTGGGTCCAACCCACCAGCCTTACTCCCTCCCACTTGGCCCGCCATTTTCCACATTTTCCATTTTCCACATTGTATGATCATTTTATTTATTTATTTACCTATTTATTTTTACTTCTTGGGTCACACCTGGCAATGCTCAGGGGTTACTCTGGCTCTGCGCTCAGGAAGTACTTCTGGCAGTGCTTAGGAGACTTTATGGGGTGCTGGAGATCAAACCCTGGTGGGCCGCATGCAAGGCAAATGCCCTACCCACTGTGCTATCTTTCCGGCCCAGATCATTTTATTAAAAACATAATCACCACATAACTCAGCTCTTATTTCTTATAGACCT
Organism: Cryptotis parvus; assembly: GCA_021461705.1. Taxonomy (NCBI): domain Eukaryota; kingdom Metazoa; phylum Chordata; class Mammalia; order Eulipotyphla; family Soricidae; genus Cryptotis; species Cryptotis parvus. The sequence continues at coordinate 71,451 of JAJIBD010004838.1, forward strand.
AACACTCTGGCTTTATCAACATCTCCTTTTTCCAGTTTTTAATACTTTTAATGATCTATTGCTCTCCTTAGAGTACACCTCAGCTTTCTATATCTGCTCATGTTAATGTCAGATAGAACTTTAAGGAACAAATTAGGTTATGATTGATTTATTAAATGTAGAGCAGATTTACTCTCTTGTGCTCCAGATATTGTCGCTTGTCACTTGTCTTCCCTTTGTTCATCAGTTTTTTCTAGCAGGTACCAGTAATGTCTCCATTCTTTGGGAATGAGGTCCATTATTGTTACTGTTTTTGACATATTGACTACACCATGGGTAGCTTGCCAGGCTCTACTGTGGCTCTGGGTTCATCCCAGGGGGCCCAGTCTTTTTCTGTGTCAGACCATCAACCATCCACCACCCACAGGGAAGAGTCCTGCTATGTAGACAAGCCTGCCTCCTATCTTCCACCTGCTAACACAGCTGGGCACCACAGCCACACCTGCAACACCTCGAGAGGCAGGGCCAGATACTGTATTGCTCTTAATACACCCCAAATCAGAATGCATGTTAGTAATTACATTGCACTTTCGAATCCTCCTGAACTCCTGATGGTTGTAGTCTTCATTCTCTCTGTTTTTCACAGGTCTGTTACTGATATCCTCCTCTTCCGACAATGTGAATTTCTTGGATTTAGTGTATTGATATTTACTTGATTAATATGGAGTATGTATCATTTCAGATCATAAGACACGTGGCATTAATCAGACCTGTACTAGTGTATTTTTTTTGTTTGTTTTGGACCACTATTGGTGTTGCTCAGAGCTTACTCCTGAATCTATGTTCAAGAATCACTTCTGGTGGGATACGGGGGACATATGGGATTCCTGGGATTGAACCCAGGTCAGTCACATGCAACCCAAGCTTGATGTGTGCTTCACTATTGCTTCAGCCCCAAGCATTCTGATCCTGTCAATACTTACCTCAGTCTATGAGGTGTGTGTATGTGTAATTGGTTTTAGTGGAGAAACAAATATTAGTATTTCCAATTCCCTCTTTTCCTTTCTTAAACTCCCACTATCCTCGGGCTGCTTGAAGATACACTGATTTTCAATGCATTTTACTTTGCTTTTAGCACATTTTACTGCTGAAACCTTTTCACAATTCCAGTTCTATTATCTTTTGCTACCACATTAGTGCTCTATTTCATCTTTCAACCTAGATCCAAACATTGCTAATGGGTAATAATTATTATTATATAATTTAACAAAGTGAGAGTCTAATTAAACATTAATTAATTCCCCATATCACAGTTTAAAATGGGGGGAAATTTAAAAGATAGGAAAATAATAGTATTTAAGAAGATGGAGAAAGCATATTAATTCATCTGTCATTTATTTAACATAGACTTATTTTGGAGGGTGTTAGCCTTATGAAAATTGAAATTCTCTCAGAGCTTCAGTGAGCGACTAACATGAATGGACAGTTTCTCTAAAGATTTCAATAAGCAGCACTAGGTATTGTAAAGCCACTTGGATTTAGGTACACTGTTTCAAAAAGCATTACTCTACATTATCTGATAATTTCATGCTGTATCCTGGAATGAGTTGCATTATAACAGAGCCAATTCTCCCTCAAAAAAAAAAGATCATGAAAATTAAAAATCCTGACAGGTTGGTAGGATTTGGGAATAAAGGAGTGTTTGGAAATACTATGCTCTGGATAGCTCCAAAAACTTCCCTGCAATTCCCAGTGAAATCCTGACATCTGAAGGACTAATTGGCATCTTAGCCTTAGGGAATTTTACTGAATACTCTCCTGTTGCTTCAGAACTGTGTCGGGACCAATATTTGTAAAGGTGCTTTAATCTCATGAAGGTGACAAAACTCTGTCATCTGCAGATAAAGTGTGGTCACAAGGTTTCAGAACCAAACAAGACACCAGGCAGGTGTCAGTTAGGGGCCCCAGTTTCCTTTTGTTTATATCATGTCTGTATACAATGAGGTGGGTATTTCCTTTTTAAATATTTATGCAGAATGTCTGGTAACAAATACTTTCTGTGGGCAAATAGAAATGTGTTTACATGGAAGGGTAGCTATAAGAAAACAAATTTAATCACCAGATCCTTGATTATTGTTGCACTATTGCCAATTAGAATATGCAGAATAGTAAAGTTTTCACTCTGTAAATTGAACTGGAATTTGTCCAATGACTGATTTCACTTAAAGATGAGTGACCCCAGGGATTTTGCCTGCCATTTTTGTTTTCAGTCTTAGACTTTAGTTTTAATTGATGTCTGTTATATCTATTAAATTCTGAATATAATGAAAACAAACATGGTGTTAAAACAAAGATAAGGAAGTGTTCTGCAGGGGCCTTAGTGCTGGCCATCAGTGATCAACGTCAGCTCGCAGGCTTCGTTTCCTCTTCCTCCACTAAGACCTGTATCCTGTGCTCCCAGATCCTCATGACATCAGTGAAATGAGCTGGTAATGAAATTGACTTGCCTGAAAGGCATCAAGCCAGTTGCTTCTATTTATGGGTTCATTTAGCCAACCATATACACAAAAGAAAAGTTACCCAACTCGAATGATATGCTTCAAGATTGGTACAAATATTTGTATATTATAAATCCTAAAATCAGAGAATAGACTAAGAATACACAAAATTATATACTTTCCCACATGCACATATAGTCTACCATCACTATATGTGATACCACGCTGACACCATACTATCCAAGCATGACTGTTGTACCTAAACTTCCTCACTGGAGCAATGGCAGCAAGGCTGAGAGGCTGATGGGAGCCGAGTGTCCAAATCACATTTTGACTGTATTTAGAATCAGAGATTGGGGCCAAGTAGCAAAAACATGGTTTGAAATAAGAGGTTATTTCTATGGCAAAATGTGCAAAAGATGAGACATTTTCAGGCTCTGCTGAGCACTTTCGCTGCAAAGCTATAATTTGGTTGATTTGTGGAGGGGAAAAATAAAACTTGATCACATATGTGGAAGATTTGAGCACTCCATTGAAATGCTCAGACTTTATTGGAAGGGCTGGCGGGAATTGTACCAGACCATCGGGTAGGAAGATCTGCTTTCTTAAAAAAATCAAGTCGGTTGTTTTCTATGAAGTTGACGTAGGAAGCACACAGAGGAGAAGAGAGACCCACAGAGGCCTGAAGGAAGCTGCCCAGGAGAGGCTCAGTCAAGGTTTCTAGAAGGGTGTGATTGGGGACATGTAGCTCAGGAATGAACAAGCACTACAAAGGCTGAGAAATGGTATTACTACCTGAGGTAGAAGTAGATGTACTACTATGTGAGGGAGAAGTAGATGATGCTTCAAACACTGCGAACTTGAATATTGTGAGTCAAACTGTGAATTTAATTTTCTGTCTCCTCAATTGGTGTTTTTGGACCAGTTCTCTGGTTGCTGGTTGCTTATTTATAAAATTATACACATATATGTAAATAAATTATATGTCACTATGCATATAATTATACATTTATATTTAACTAAACATAAATATGGAGACTCACAGACATGGGGCAGAGCTGCTACTGGCTCTCCCTGTGCCCAGCTGCTCATGAGGACCCGGGAGGGATGGCAGGTTCTAGCCCTGGCCTGCCACCCCAGCAGAGCCTCACAACAAGCCAGACGACCCCCCCACTCCATGAGGGCCTCCATTTTCCACATCCGGACTTCCCCCTTGTCAGAACTCCACCCAGCAGACCAGCCTATCACAGCCCAGCTCATCGTGATCCACCCTGCAGCAGTCTTTTTTTAATCCGTCCCAGGTATGCTGATCCTGAGACTCACGGACATGAGGCAGAGCTGCTGCTGGCTCTCCCTGTGCCCAGCCACTCATGAGGCAGCCGGGAGGAAGGCATGTTCTAGCCCTGGCCTGCCACCCAAGCAGAGCATCACAACAAGCCAGACGACCCCCACTCCATGAGTGCCGCCATTTTCCACATCTGGACTTCCTCTCGTCAGAACTCCACTCAGCAGGAGAGCCTATCACAGCCCAGCTCGCATGGCCACTTCTTCATCAATAAATGCTGGATTTTGAGATGACTGCAAGACTGTGCTATCTGCACGGCAGAGCCTGGCAAGCTACCCTTGTCGTATTTGATATGCCAAATACCAGTAACAATTATAGACCTCATTCCCATGACCTGATAGAATGGTTTGAGGCTCTTTATGTTCTTGGAGCAAGCAGGTGCCCTTGGGCTCTACTTGCATGAGACAGGTCATATGGAGATGTTAATGGTGCCCGCTCGAGTAAATCGATGATGAATGGGAAGACAGAGACAGAGACAGAAATATAAATATGTAATTATGTGTACATGTTTACATATAAGCAGTTATATGTCTGTGTTATAGGTTTCTATGAGGATAAAAATGAGTTAGTACATATAAAACTCTTAGTGTAATTCCTGATCCATAGTAAGATAAATACTAGGGAAATTGTCATGAAACTATTTTATCAGTGTTGGTTTCAGAATTCCCATTGACTCTATGGTCAAATTTCTGATGAAAGAAAAGAAGCAGAAAAGGCCAGAGCAGTAGCACAGTGGGGAGGGCATTTGGTGTCACATGAAAGACCTGGGTTCGATCCCGGCATCCCATATGGTCCCCAAAGCACCACCAGGTGTAATTTCTGAGTGCAGAGGTATAAGTAAATCATAATTGGCTAATAATTGGCTATGGGTAAAAGGCAAGCACCTCCTGACTCCAGAAAGGGGCTCTTTGCACCAGACCTCATTTTCACTGTCTTTATTTTTTCATCAGTAAAAATGTGTCTAAGAGCTCAGAAATGATATAACACACAATGTGTTTGTTTCTGTCTTTGTAAATATAAGCACACTGCTGTGTTCATTCATTGCTCTTTCTTCCTTTATGATCCAAGAACTCTCTCGGCTCAGTCTGAAAGCACGTCTTCAGATACACTACCTTGTTCGAGAACTTGGTTTAAAAATAAAGCAGAAAATCATTCAGGAGAAAGATTCTTAGGTACAACATTCATGTTTTTAAAAAACGATTAAATTATAGGTATTTTTTCAAAATGAAAACAATAACACCTCATTCTTCGTAAGCTCTGACGATCAAGTAAGAGATGAAGACTCCTGTGTTACCCTGTCATATAAATGACCTGTAGCAAATTGGAGGGAGAAAACAATTCAACTATGTAAGATTCCAGAGACCTGTATAGACAAAATCTTAGCCTGGCAGCTTTTCCATCAGTCTTTTACCACCTAGCCTCGCCATGCCTGTGTTAAGACAGTAATTAGCGCCATCCAAGATGCTCTCAGCCAGGAGCGATGTGTTTATGTCCTCCTTTTCTTTGACTTCTTCTACGGCCTTTAGTGAGTAAATGACAATGTTCTATTTCATCATTTTTGACACATTATGTTTGAGATTTGGATTCTTCTGGAAATTTTATGTGAGTATTCTTAACTGCTTAGTTCTTGTGATAGAGCAAGGGAAACAACAAAGTTCTGTTTATAGTTTTGTTTTCTTTCTCAGTCAAGAGCTGAAAATTCCTCCATCCCTCCTTTCTTTCTCCTACTTCCTTTTATTCTGCCTTCTTGTCCTCTTCTCTTGGTATCTATCTCCTCTTTCTCTCCAAATGCTCAATCTCACTTTCCCTATTTCCAGATATTTAAAAATCTCCTTTGAATATGAATTTAGGTGTTGACCATTTCAACTGACTAGAAAAACAATCAGATATCCACATTAAAAGAAAATAATTTGGTTTGAAAAAAGTTACAACCTTTTTATTATAAGTTTTAATAATTTTGTGTTTATGCATTACTAATCTAAATTTGAGAAATTAACTGAACTTTAAAATTAATCATCACAAAAAGAATCTATACAATACCTACATTTCTCCAAAATATATTTGTTTTCCCTTATATAGCGAGAGAATCAATTATCATTAGTTATAGGTACACATACTCCACTGTATTAATAAGAGAAACAAATGCTATTTCAGAATCAGGGACGCTGTCTCGTTTGCCAAGGCATCAAAAATCAGATGGGCTGGATATGAAATGTGATTTGGAGACAACTGCTGGACTAGAGCATTTACCAAATGGATCCCACGGGATGTCAAAAGATCACGTGGCCGCCCACCTACAAGATGGTCAGATTTCCTTGTGAAGACCCTGAAGGAACGGTTTGAGGCTCTTCATATTCCTGAATCAACCAGATGCCATTAGGCTACATTGGCACTTGATAGGGTCCAATGGAAATGTTACTGGTGCCTGCTCGAGCAAATTGATGAATAACGGGATTCAAGTGATCAAGTGATATATTCACGATCACGATCACGATCTTCCCATTGATCATCTATTTGCTAGAGTGGTCACCAGTAATATCTCCATATGTCCTGTCTCATGCCAGTAGAGCCAGGGGCATCGGCTTTGCTACAGGAACATAAAGAGCCTCAAACCATTATATTAAGTCATGGGAATGACCTAATATAATTGGTACTGGAATTTGGCATATCAAATACAACATGAGAAGCTTGCCAGGCTTGCCGAGCGGGAGGCAAACTCTTTTAAACACCTCCAAACAAAGCATTTATTGATGAGCCGCCACGGCCGCGCGAGCTGGGCTATAATGGGCTGGTCTGCTGGGTGGAGTTCTGAGGAGAGGGAAGTCCAAATGTGGAAAATGGCGGCACCCGTGGAGTGAGGGGGGGGTGGTCTGGCTTGTTGTGAGGCTCTGCCGAGTGGTGGGCCAGGGCTAGAACTCGCCATGCCACATGTCACATGATGACAAGTGATATATTAAAAAATTTAATTTCAAAAGTTGTCCCTACAATTGGAATTATAACCATTAGAAATAAAAATTGCCAAAATATCAATTGTATATGGGCATAGACTTTAGATATATTCGTAGAGGTTGGGAGATAGCATGCATGGATACCATGAGCCAGACCCAGTGTAGCTTCCCAGCTCTGATGCCCAGTTCTCACTCTTAATAACACTTGGTCCCCAAGTCTCACTGGGCTTGACCCTGAAGTTCTGGACCATTTCACAACCCTGCACCAGCATGATTGGGGTGCCAGAGTTAGCCCTGGCATTGCAAAGTCACAAACAACCTCACATTCTCGGACCCTTGTTTGAATCAACAGCCCAGTTAGTCTATAGTAGTAAATGAGAGATTTTGGCTTAATTTTCAATGCTAGAGAGCTCTAAAAATATTCTTATATACATAATTTTTCATACAAATTAATGAAACAATCATAAAAGTAAAATTTCTAAAGAACCGATATCAGATATTCTGGTCAACAATACAATAAAAATTGGGAACAGACTAATATGTAACCTATTTGATTTGAAACATTTATAAATGGAGCAGAGACTAATTATTCTCATAATTCAGACAAGACATTTTAAACAATGTAGTTAATCACTAGCAAGGTCAATGCTATGCTAAATGCTAGAAAAATGTTTTCTAATAATTGCTGTATCATACATCAGTTACCACCCAAGTTGGGTGAGTAAACAGTAGAGTTATGGACGATACTGTTAGCAGATAATTTGGGCATTTACTGATAATCTAATAAAATTGATTTAATTGCAAGGTACATAAATGAAAGCTCAAATTTCTCCACTTGAGATTGCTCAATGTGGTCTCCATGTAAGTGCTGGACTTTCGCTGGTGTTGCGTCAGAGGAAGCTTTGTTCTGGAAAAAAACTGATGACAGTTATTTATTCTCTCTCTTTCAGCCTTTCATTTTAGAACTCTGGGATTGTATAGATTTGTACATAATTATAGGATGATGACAGCAATACATTTTGACCCTTTTCATCCATTGCTATTTCATGTAAGATTTTACTTGAAATTGATTTTTTTACTTCCAAAATGCTGTTGAAAACCAGTGACCCAAACACTGCCAATATTGACTTTCCCTTAGAAGGTGCTCTCTGAGCTTTGTCTTTCTCAGGAACATGGGAAGTACTCACTGGGGAAGGAGATTTCCACATGTTCCCTCCCGGTCTCTCTCTTGTCTTCCAGCAAACCTCACTGAAGAATGGGTTCTCTCTGACTTCTCCTAGATTCCTCTGTTCTCTTTCATCATATGTTGCTTTGTCCTTCCTTAAACTGCTCGCATCTCTGAATTTTCCCATATCTTACTCCACCTCTAGATCTCCTTTTTCTAAGGTAAATTCCTAAAAAGGACATATACAGGTCTACACAAAGGGTTAAGTGATTAGGAAAGTATTGACTAGAGGGACAGTAAAGCCGATCTCTGTAAAGTTTGTTCCTATTGGGTAATTGCAACATGAATAACTCTTCCTGCCTCCCCTCCTACCCTTGTTCTGGCGCCATTAGTGTACCCTCTACTGCCATGACTTATCTTTCTCACCTAAGTGCGGTCTTGTTCGCTTGTGCTCCTCACGGGCTTCTTCCATTGATCATAATGCTCATAGGTTCATCTGTGTTGGAGTCCAAGGCAGGGTTTCCTTAATTTTCTGGGGAGTAACATTTCTCTCCTGGTTAGTTTTTTATAAGTCTCAAGTAGCAAGTGCTTGCTTTTGTGTTGTTTGTTCCATTACCTGTTTTATGTATTTATTCAACGGTAGTATGTCTATTTGCCCTTCTTTCTCATTTAATTAATTTTATTTTTCAGTGGAGAGAAAATCAGGCAGACTAGAAAGAGACATGGGCTTTAGTAAGAAAACTCTTGAAGAGGATCAAATGATACTGAATAGCAAATAAAAAAGATAAATTCATAATAACTTTTATTTTCAGAAAGAGTTGAAGTTGACTGCCACACTTCTACATTATACTGAATATGGAAACTTTGAAAATAAAGTGCCGGCCCCACAGAAAAAAAAATAACTTCATTGACAAGCTATCAGAATGTAAATTTGAAGAAGTAAATGTTAGAGTTCAAAGAAATTAATTATAATATAACATATACAATTTAGTTAATATTCAAACTAAAATATTCCTTCTAGAACTTTAGCACACAATATAGGTACATGAAGAAATTATAAAACTCATCATGGATGCAAGATAAAACACATTAAAATGAAGCTATATTCTCAATGAGAAATTAAATATGAATAATCTTCATATGTATGAATTATATCAAATTCCTATAAGATTTTTATAAGTTTTCATTTTTATTTGGCATTTTTGAGCTAAACCCAGCAATGCTCAGGGAGTTTTCCTGGCTCTGTGCTCAGAAATCACTCCTGAATATACTTAGGACTATATGAGATGCCAGTTCTGGGGCCAAGTTAGGTGTACACAAGGCAAACATTTTACTGATGTACTCTCCCTCAAGTCCACTTTTTTATTTTGGATTTAAAAGGTTAATCTCAAAAGTTAGCTGAAGAATAAGTGTGCTAAGATAAGTAAGGCAAATCTTTAGGATACAGCCAGATACATCTTATTATATTTCACTTGATCACTTGACATCCATTATTGATTGATTTGCTCGAGCGAGCACCAATAACATTTCCATTTGACCCTATCACATGCCAGTGTAGCCCAATAACATCGGTTGCTTCAGGAATACAAAGAGCCTCAAACTGTTCGTTCAGGGTCTTGCCGAAGAAGTCTGATCATCTTATAGGTGGGCGGCCACGTGATCTGTTGACCTCCTGTGGGATCTGGTCGGTAATGGCTCTAGTCCAGAGGTTGTCTCCAAATCGCATTACATGTCCTGCCCATCTAATTTTTGATGCCTTAGCAAATGAAACAGCATCTCTGACTCGGAACAGCGATGGAGGTTGGAATTCTGGATTCCTTCTCTCACTTGAGTGAGGCGTGATATTCCAAACATAGCTCTTTCAATTCCTTTTTTGGGAGACCCAAATAGCATTCTCATCCTGCTTTCATAGGTCCCAGGTCTCTGAGGCGTATGTTAATGCAGGGAGAATGGTGGATTTGAAGAGATGTGCCCAGAGTCGGAGGTTCTTGGTCCTTGTAGCTATTTCTTCAATGTTTTTGAAGGCATTCCATGCCGCTCTTTTCCTCCTGGGCAGCTGAGGTTTCAGGTCATTCATTATGTTGACTTCTTGACCTAGGTACACATAACTGCTGTATTCACATAACTTTTATTCACCTTTGTTTTATATTTTCACCTTTTCACCTTATTATATTTATTGTGTTTTACTAGTCCATGTTAAGACTGATATGAGAAAAGAACTAGCAACATGTCTAACCATATCCCAACTCAGAAGTCTGCCACTCTTGTCTTTCCATTTATGGTGTTCTCTTCTCTTCTATCTCCTCTTTCTCATTGAAAAAATTTAAATTATGTTAAAAGTTTCTCTTTAAATAACATTATTTGTCACTGAATAATATTTGTGAATAAATCATGCTTTAACAATATTATGCATAAAATGCAGGATCCTGGATGTAGCATATATTTAAAATAAGTTTCAGTTAAATAATCTCACTGCAATAAAGATCCAAAACATTAAATATGTCAACAAAATATAAGCAATTACTTGGCTAGTTATAAGACAGTGGCCTGTGGCTATTCCATGTATGCAGCTGACCCAGGTTTGATTTCGGGCACTACATATGGTTTCCTAAACACAGAACAGAGAGAAAGAGCACGTACAGCTGAGTGTCTTCAATACACACACACACACACACACACACACACACACACACACACACACACCACAATCTCTTTGGGGTTTTTGAGTAAAGAATCCAATAACAAGAAATTTCTTAGATAGTACCACTTGTCTTCCCGTTGTTCATCGATTTGCTCTAGCGGGCACCAGTAACATCTCCATACCCTGCTGCAAGTGAGTGTACCCCAGGCGCATCTGCTTGCTCCAGCAACAGGAAAAGCCTCAAACCATTTTTTTCAGATCATGGGAATGAGGTCGATATTTTTTACTTTTTTTTGGCATATCAAATAAAAATGGGTAGCTTGCCAGGCTCTGCTGTGTAGGCGGATAAATTTGGTTTATCAATACAGAATTAATATAGCGAGACATTTTAGAGAACATAATCTTAATGCAGTAAGTCTATCGAATATGGATAGAAACTTTCTTGAATATTGACATGAAAGCAAAGCGGACTAATAAAAAGTTACCAAGAACAAAAATTTTAAATAAATGATGTCCTCTTTCATATTATTAGATGAACATAATCTTAACATCCGAATGTATAATATATCAAAAAGCATGTAGATAAATAAACCTGCTATTAGATGGAATTTACTCTTGTAAAATTACAGTTGATAGCAATTTGTTATTATGAAGGAAAATTTAAAAACATGCTCTGTCTATATTGATTTATTTTTCTACTCTTATATGAGATATAGGGATCTACCTTGTATCTGATTTTGTAAAATAAATGGAAGAATTTACTGAACACTAAAATTCCAGGACTCCACCATAATAGATTTTGATTTCAGAATTCTAAATTTAGAGCAGGTTTTTATTTCCACAAGCTCCAGTTGGTGCTAACACTGCTGATACAAATCCATAAGTGCAGCGAGAAATCTGTGTTAACAAGCTTCCTGGTTATTCTGGTGCATGACAAAGAACCACGGCTATAGTGAAAGTTTGCACAAAGACACCAAGAGATAATCATGGATGTTCTCGAGCACCAAGGATAAAAAAGGGCCCATCCACTGATATATGGCTAAAGGAAACTGTATTAGAAAATAAAATATTATAATAAATGAAAATGCTAGGGCCAGAGAAATCGTATAGCGGGTCATGTGCTTGCCTCACACACGGCCAACCCAGGTTCAATCTCAAGCATTCCTGAGATTGAACCTTTTTACACTAAAGGTGTGTTGCACAAACTTTTTCTGCTAGACCTGATTTTTTGAGTGCAAGGTCAGGAGGAACCCTGAGCACTGATGTTGGCCCAAAACCCAAAACAAAAAGTTAGGAATTCAGGAGAAGAATAAGTGAATCTCAAGAATAAGTGAATCTCAAGAACACAATATGGGGTTAAATAATAAATTATTATGATTTAATCTGTTTGCTTGTAAAACAGATATAATAACAGTTTTATCCAAAACTGGTAGAACACACACACATAGAAACTGCACTGTACCTGAGCACAGGTACACTATCACTCTGCTGCAGAGACTAATGACTTTTGTTCACTAAGAGGATGAAGGTGTAGTAAAGGAAGACTACTGAGAAGAGTCTTGAGCTATAATTATAGTACCTATTTCTTGAAAGCAAATCACTCTATCACTGTATCACTGTCTTCCCATACATCATCGATTTGCTAGAGCGGGTACCAGTAACAATCCATACGTCCTGTCTCATGCAAGAAGAGCCCAAGGGCATCTGCTTGCTCCAGGAACATAAAGGCCCTCAAACTATTCCATCAGGTCATGGGAATGAAGTCTATAATTGTTTACTGGTATTTGGCATATAAAATACGACGCAGATAGCTTGCCAGGCTCTGCTGTGCGGGTAGCATGCAGTTGTATTATATCTGGTATATCTGTGTGTGACAGATATACACTTGTAGTGTATATCTGTGTATATTCTGTGGCTGTGGCTGAAGATTAGGAAAATGCCCACAGGATAGAGAGAGTGGCTCAGGGACAGAAGTGACCAGCACTCAGAGGAGGCAATTAGAGTGTGTGGGACCCAGCAGAGAAGTCATTTACGGAATGGGGTAGCATCAGGCACAGGGCAGGTGACATGGATCATGGGTAGAAGAGAGGTCTGGACCACTGGGAAGGGACCTGGAACCGTCTCTCTTTTCTGTGAGACTAACTTTCGGTCTTCCGAGTTTTATAGGCAAATCTTTCATTCATTATCAAGAACCCACCAGTGCAGGAAAATCTGCTTTCACGCTAATGATAACTTTGAGTATTAGGGTTAGGATGGCCAGAAGGACTAGGAGCAGAAGGATTACAGGAAGGAGTTGTTGGAGTCTGCACAAATGCCATTAAACAGGGCTATAGGGCAGAGAATTAAGAAAAAAATGCTTAGTTACAACAATTAGGAAAAATATTTTGTAAATATTTTAATAATAGAACAAAGATTAGATGAAGCGAAGGTGATTCCGTGCAGATGAGATCCTGATACAAACTTGCCTTGGCAAAGCAACAGGATTCACTGCATAGAGGCTAAGCGGCCCCTCATTGTTTTCCTCTCTAAAGAGGTCTAGCCAAAGCCCTGAAAAGATGCCTAGTTTAAGTGGCCATTTCAAAGGCCTGGCAAGCTGAGTCCCTCCATGTTAGACCTCGGCTGTGCCAGGAGAGGCTTTGCTATTGCTCCGCCTGCTCGTCCATTCTTTGGTATTCCACATCATCAATTTGGTCTGGTCAGACATAAATCTTTTGCCTCTGCCACTCAAATTCCTAGAATTGGACACATGATTGATTAACTTCTAGCATAAACTGTTTGGGTTCGAAAATCTTATCCCCTTCAAGAAACAGAGAATCACGAGAATGCAATTAACAAAGCAGAGTTTATTGGGCTGGCTAGCCAGGGTCAGGCTCCCGCATGGACACACAGGTCCCATTAGGCAGGCGAGACCCCGAGCCTCCTTAAGGGGATCTTATATAGGCTCTTACTGACCTTTACAGCAGTAAGAGCTGTACATAGCCAATAGTTTGTAACCCCACATACCTCTCCAGCCTATCCATTCAAAGGTACGTCACTTCTTAACCCATAGGTTCAGAGGTCAGCCTTAAGGTGTGAGGTCACATAAGCAAGCAGGTAGGGCATGTTTCTCAGGTACACTGGGTCATCTCCCTTGACCTGCCCACATCCCATAGGCACATCCTGTTTATCTTATCCTGACCGGTATCCTGGGTGGGGGGTAGAGGGGCATGTTGTACTGGCTTTACTGAGCTTTGCTAGGGGAATCTGTTCCTTTTAATTATCTTCACTTGATTGGGTCAAAAAATTTCATATAATTATAATACAGAAGAATCAGGGATGTTGTCTCGTTTGCCAAGGCATCGAAAATCAGATGGGCTGGACATGTAATGCAATTTGGAGATGACCGCTGGACTAGATCTGTTACTAACTGGATCCCACGGGATGTCAAAGATCACGTGGCCGCCACCTACAAGATGGTCTGACTTCCTTGTCAAGACCCTGAAGAAACAGTTTGAAGCTCTTCATATTCCTGAATCAACCAGATGCCATTGGGCTACATTGGCACGTGATAGGGTCCAATGGAAATGTTACTGGCAGCCCGCTCGAGCAAAGCAATGAATAAAGGGATTTAAGTGATCAAGTGGTCAAGTGATCGCCCCCAAGTGATATTTCTTAGGTGAGCTGTAAAAGCAGAAGCCTCAGTTTCCCTTGCCAGTGAGACAGGAAGCAGCAGTTTCTTCTTGCCAGATGCTTCTTCTCTCCCCCATTCCCTAACACATTCATCCCTAAGGTTCAGTCTTAACATTCCAGGAATTTCACAGGACCATAAAATTCTCCTTTGGGGCTTAGGCTCACCAGGAGTCCAAGTGCCTGAGACAAATGGCAAGAAAGGAAACCAGTTAAGTTCCTTGCTTTGGAAAGAGCCCAATATCCACCTAAAAACACTTGCAGGAAGAACCTTTACCTGTAACTTCTTTGCAGCCTCTGTAGCATTTGTTAGTTGATACAAAATTTATCAGAGAGCTTTAATAGGAGTACACAAGACACCTGACTTTTAATTTAGTCCTATACACCCCCCACCCCAAGGGGAGGTCCTTTCTTTTCTATTTTTCAAGAAAATTTTCTGGTTTCCAACTCTGAGCCTGAGCATCTTTCGTATTCAAGGTTTTCATTTTTTTAAATATGAAGAACCTGGGAATCGTGAACAGAGACTGCCGCTGCCACTTCGGCCTCCCCTGCATCAGTGACGTAGAATATTTTATATGTAACTCACTTCCATCAGCAAATTGGGTTCATGTCACTGCTCACCCCTCCCAGCACTAACTAATGTATAGAAAAGTAACTAATTTAAAGAAGTATGCCATGATGGGGCCGGGCGATAGCCCAGCGGGTAGGGCGATTGTCTTGCACATGGCCGGCCAAAGTCAGTCCAGGTTCGATCTCCGGCATCCCATATGGTCCCCTGAGCACCGCGGGAGTAACCCCTGAGTGCAGAGCCAGGAGAAACCCCTGGGTGTGACCCAAAAAAGGAGAAAAAAAATAAGTATGCCACGAAAGTGTCTTTTTTTATCAACTGCTTCTTTTTATTTATTTTTTTTATTTTTTAAATGTTTTATTATATTGATGAGTACCGATGGCAGATTCTTCAGGTGTTCGGGTCTGACTTTGTCTCGGCCTGGTGCTGTTCCCTTCTTTACTGACGAACTGGCATGTCGGATTTCAGAAGGGAGAATATTGGGAATGACATATCCATCCTGTGGAATTTGGTATGTGGGCAGGTGGACGTGGCTATCAAAGATATCTGAGTAGCCGTCATGGATAATCTTCTCCATTGCCTTTCTGGAAGATGTGATAGATCCATCAGGGCGTCAGAGGGCAGTCATCTTGGTCTTATAGTTGGCGAAAAACAGGTGGGCGGTGTGAATGCTTTTCCCGGTTTCTGCTGCATCTTCTAGTATTTCTGCTCTTTTGTCTTTGAGGTCTTCTTTTATCACTTCTCTGCACTGTTTAGCAAGCTTGGACATTAGCATTTGGTCTCCTGAGGCTCGCGCCTTCACACGTTGGCACTTAATTGTTGAGTTCTTAGATATTCTAGAAACTAATCCTTGTCAGATTTGCAGGTATTTCCCTCATTCCACAGTTATCTTTTAATATCTTGAATATCTTTTAATATCTTGACTACAAGAGTATGCTACCCGCACGGCAGAGCCTGGCAAGCCACCTGTGTCGTATTTGATATGCCAGATACCAGTAACGATTATAGACCTCATTCCCATGACCTGATGGAATGGTTTGAGGCTCTTTATGTTCCTGGAGCAAGCAGGTGCCCTTGGGCTCTACTTGCATGAGACAGGTCATATGGAGATGTTACTGGTGCCCGCTCGAGCAAATCGATGATGAACGGGAAGACAGTGATACAGTGATACCTCCATGAAATATATAGTTACAAAAGTGTTTATATTTGGGTTTCAACCATACAGTGTTCCAGCACCCCTTCCTCCACCAGAGCCCATTTTCCACCCACAATGACCCATGATTTCCCCCTTCCACTGCCTGTATCTATGGCAGGCAATTTTCACTTCTCTCTCTCTGTCTCTCTCTGTCTGTCTCTCTCTTTCTCTCTCTTCCTTCTCTTACATATTGTGGCTTGCATTGCATACAGTTAGAGGTTATCATGTATATCCTTTTGCCTAATTTCAATGCTCAGTTCTACGCTGGTATTATCATTTACCATAATTATTAGTACACTGTTCCTTTCTCTGTATTGCCTAACTTCTGACTCCTCGCATTTGCAGTAGACTCTACCTACTGAAAAGACCTCCTGATCCATGTTTTGTCTGGCCTGTATATTGGCAGTCATTCTATATCTGTTTTTTTTTCCTTCTGGCTAATTTTACTCAGCATGATCCTCTCCATGTCCATCCATTTATAAGTAAATTGTATGCTTTGTTTTTTAAGCTGCGTATTATTTCATTAAAAAAGTGTCTTTTGAGAATGCTAGATCAGAGGACTAGAGAGACAGTCCAGTGGGTTGGGTGCTTGCCTGGCTCACGGCTGTCCTGGCTTCAAGCTGGGGCATCCATCAATATGGTGCCTCACACAGGACCCTAGCACAGAGCCAGAAATAACCCCTGAGCATCTCGGGTGTGGCCCAAAACAAACAAACATAAAATGTGAGATGAGTCTCTCTTTGGAGCCCTCCTCTGGGTCACACTGATCAGAGCACTCCTTTTCAATAGACTCATTTTCCTTTGCCTCAAGCATCTCACACTCCTGGTAAATTTTACCATCCCCTGGCTTGGCTCAAGCAGGTCAGGTTTCAGCATCTCCTCCTATCCCTTTGCTCCCCGTGGCTTGTTGCTTTGTGGTGTTGATTCTCATTTACCTACTGATTAGCTAAAATCCCAGCTGGATCACAGCCCTTCCTCAAGCTTTAGCTAATATTTACATACTTCTGCTTCATACGTCTGTAAATGATATGTGAAGTTAAATTATATGTCCATTCAGAGACTTTGGGAGGGTCAAGAGATAAGGTCAAATCTCTTTCCATTCTTGTTATTTCTTGCCTCCCTTCACTTTATCCACTTAAGTTAGTGCTCTCTGTCCTGGAAGAAAGAAACCCCTGCAGGAAGCCGTAGTTTGCCCCTGGTGACTGCTGTGAGCAGGCCTTTTGACTGTCCTTATTCATTCTCCTGGAAATCTGGGCTTTTTCTGATACTGTATCACTGTCATTGTCTTCCCGTTCATCATCGATTTGCTCGAGCTGGCACCAGTAACATCTTCATATGACCTGTCTCATGCAAGTAGAGCCCAAGGGCACCAGCTTGCTCCAGGAACATAAACAGCCTCAAATTATTCCATCAGGTCATGGGAATGAGGTCTATAACCGTTACTAGTATTTGGCATATCAAATATGACACGGGTAGCTTTCCAGGCTCTGCCGTGTGTGTAGCATACTCTTGTAGTCATCTAAAAATCCAGCATTTATTGATGAACCACGCAGCCGCTTGCACCAAGCCGGGCTGTGATAGGCTGATCTGCTGGGTGGAGTTCTGATGAAGGGAAAGTCCAGATGTGGAAAATGGAGGCCCCTCAAGGAGTGGGGTGTCGTCTGGCTTGTTGTGAGGCTCTGCTGGGGTCGCGGGCCAGGACTAGAACCCACCATCCCTCCTGGGTGCCGCATGAGTGTCTGGGCACAGGGAGAATCAGTAGCAGCTCTGATACACAGAAATTTAACCATTGTTCCCATAAAATTCTGCCCCCAAAACATAGACTCATTGGGAGGCTAAAATAATGGGCAGCACTAAGACAAAAGGCCAGGGAAGCATCTGTCTGATTCTTTGGATTCTCTGTAGCTTTCTTTTCAATCAATAATAAATGCAAAGAGGCCAATTTTTATTGCTGGGTGTGACCCAAAAAGCAAAAAAAAAAAAAAAAAAAAAGGTGTCTACAGGATAAGCCCTTTACCTGTAATTTCCTTGTATTCTCTGTAACACAAAGACCTGGTTTTCTTATAGCCACCCACAACACACACACACACACACACACACACACACAGACACCGTTAAGTAATTAATTAATAAAAAAACAGCCATTGTTAACTTAGTCCAAAGCTAAGTTCCTCCCTACTGGGGGAGCCTCTTTCTCTTCTATTTTTCCAATAAATTTTGCTACTTCTTAACTGGCTCTGAGCATTTTTATTCCTCAATATTTTCACTCTTGAATATAGTGAAGAACCTGGGCTGTGAACCCCTGCCAAGATCTCCCCAAACCCATAGTTCTGCATGTGTACAGACACCACCGCCTGCTGTCCCATGCTAAAGAGAGTTTTTTAAGTACTACTTTGGCTAGACAAATGCAAAGAGATGGATTATTAGCTGGAGAGAATAGTAAGAATACATTCAGTCTTTTTCAGAAACCCATTCTCCGAATGCCAGATTCCCCGTAAGTAAAGAACTACCTTGAGAAAACAAGCTCAAAGGACAGGGCAGCATTTACCGGGAAGAACAGAGCTGCCTCACGACCTTGGGAGTGAAGTGTTTCTTGAAGACATCACTGCTCTGGTGAAGGCAGATTTAAAGGCCAGGACATCAATTAAATCCCACTGTCTGGCTGCCTAATCACTCTTTGTACTCAGCTTCTTTTAGCAAGATAAAAAATACCATCAAAATACAAGGAGACTTGCCAAACAATCACAGCACTTCCTTTAGGCCACAAAGGCTTGCTGCAGTCATGCAGTGTTCCTGAGACCTGCTGAAGTTGGGAAGAGTTATGTAACAAGTGATGTGCTTTGTTGCTCTCTCAGCAATGCTGATTACCAGAAGCTGGGAGTGATGCCCCCCATTTGGCACTGAAACGGTCAGTTGGCCCTGACAAGGCTTGAAGTCTAAGAGACAGGAATGAAATATGCAGTTTTCTTTGTGAGGGACTTAATAGAGCACTCAACAATATGCAAAAGCCTATGCAACTGTCTGTGTGGAGAGTTTTCAAAAGGGAAACAGGCTTCATTTGAAAAATATGCCTTAGGGGCTGGGCGATAGTCCAGGGTAGGCCTTGCAGGCGGCTGACCTGGGTTTGATCCCAGGCATCCTATATGGTCCCCAGAGCAATGCTAGGAGTAATTCCGAAATTCCTGAGTGCAGAGCCAGGAGTAACCCCTGAGCATTGCCAGGTGTAACCCCAAAAAAGCAAAAAAATATAAATAAAATAAAATATATATATGTATGTATATATATATACACATATATCTTAAAGGCAGTTCAAAAATAAGTTTGGAGACTGGGAGGAAAGGTTAGCTCTGCATCTATCTTTCAGAGGTTTAATCCCTCCATGACTAAATTTACCTTAACAAAGACATAAAGCATGTATCCACTTTGAGTTGAGTATTAATACGCATTGAGAAATGGCATTTCCCTATAACAAAGGAAATGCTCTAGGTCAGGAAGAAACCCCGGGCGGGCCCAGGGCAGGTACCCTGCTGGATCCCAGTTTGTTTCTGCATATGCCCAAGAGCATTGCCTCCGAGTACCTTTCTCCAGCACCTGGAAAAGAAATATTCTTTGAAAACGTTGTCAATGGCTTTAAACCCATTGGCCTGGAAGTGGGTGAACTCTCAACATGGGGGTTGCTAGTTGCTAGAGAAGCCTTAGCTGGCTACAAGCTGGACTGCAGGGCCTGGCAAACGTCAGAGTTGTCTTTTCAGTTAGACACTAAGATGGACGGAGGTCTATAGGTCTGTGCTGCCCACCATAGTTAGATTTGTGCCTCGTTTTCTTTCCATTCGATAGGCCTCCCAAGGACAACTCAGAGAGTCTCAGGGACCATCTTGGTGATATTCTATCAATTCGACTCACCCCCCAGAGGCGTTCTGGATACCACATGCTGCCAAGAATGCCCAAGCAGTGGCGGTGCTTGCACTTGAAAGAGGAAGCCTCAGTTTACTCTCTCCGGCTGCTGTGACCAGTCCTGGTTTTGGTGGGCCCAGCCTATATTTTTTGACATCCTGAAAACCCATGGGCTTTTCCTGATAGATAGGGAGTTAACAAGTGTCCATCATAAAACTCTGCACCAGAGCTTAGGGTCAAAGAAGATTAAGGCAAAAGGCCAGAGGAGGATGTATTAGATCTTTGCCAGCTCTGTCCTTGCCAAGAGCACAATTTTCATTCAGAAGGAAAACCCTTATCTTCCCTGCATTCCCTGCAATACAAAGAAGTGGTTTTCCTATAAATTCCCTCAAAAGGAGCCCTAGTTAACTTAGTCCTATACTAAGCTCCTGCCCACAAGGGAAGCTCCTTTTCTTTTCATTCTACTTTCCAATAATCTTTTCTACTTTCCAACCCTGAGTCTGAGCATCTTTATTACTCAATATTTTCATTCTTGAACATACTAAAGAACCTGGGACTGGCAAATGCAAACAGAAGCCTACTGTGGCCACTTCCGCCTCACCTGCATCAGCACGTGCCTCAATTTGTGTACTACCACCAGGCCCAGGAAACGGATTTCAAAGTGTCATCACTGCAGCCTGTGAACAGAATGTTTTTGCTGGTTTATTTTGTTTGGTTTTGTTTTTAGAGACACACCCAGAGGTCCTCAGGGCTTACTCCTGGCTCCATGCACAGACCTCATTCCTGGAAATGCTCAGGAAGAAGAGTGATGGGGGACTAATCCCCAGCTGCTGCCTGCAAGACAAATGCCTTACCCGAGTACTGCTGTCCTGAACTTGGATTTAGGCAATCCGTTTCCTAGGGAAAAGGGATTACAAAAAGAAGGATCTTAGATTATGCAAATAATATGAAAATTATAAAGAAGAAGATATAAAGGAGATCTTAAAGTTGAATGTTTGAATGTTCAGTTTTTTGTTTTGTTTTTTTTTTTTTTGCTTTTTGGGTTACACCTGGCAATGCTCATGGGTTACTCCTGACTCTACACTCAGGAATTACTCCTGGTATTGCTCGGGGGACCATAATATGGGATGCCCGGGATCGAACTCAGATGTTCAGTATTTTAATAAAGCTATGTATATTTAATGATTTATGATTCATGTCATGAATAATAATATATTTTTAAAAAAACATAAACCTTCAATTTTATCTTCTAGAAAAATAAGGACAAATTTGTACGTAGTAAAATACACATGAATTACTCTTGGCAGTGCTGGGGGACCAGAGGCAAAGCCGGGGATGAAATCTAGGTTAGCTGTGTGAAAGGCAAGCACCCTACCCGCTAGCCTATCTTTCCGGCCCTCTTAACAATACTCTTTAGACATGATTTTGCAAGTGATTTCTAGTCATGTTTTAATTTTAAATGTACTGTCACCACAGTTTCAGTGCTTTCACAACAATGCTATGATCTCACGTTATATCAAGCAGCAAATTTAGGCTATTTGTTATTACAGAAAGGAAGACACAAACACTATTTTGGGGAATTTGAAATATGAAACAAAATTTATTTTTAAATATCTTAAACTTTATTTTAATTTCATATATACTTTGACTACATATGAGTTTTCTCTTTTTGCTATTCATTATAACTTTAATCATAATTTAATCATAGTCATAATTGAATCATAATCATGAATTTAATCATAATTACAAGCCTGTTGCTGAACTCCTCTAAAAGCCTCTGCATCTGCCCTGGATTACCTCCTGCAGATCACTTAGTAGTAGAAGTTTTCTCTACTACTGATTTTGCATAATTCATTCAATATTTACAGAAAGGGAGAGAGAGAAAAAAGTCCTAATACTATGAACATTGCTTGTCATTATGAATTTCCTAAAACTATTGTGAGACACATATGGTCCTATGTTGCATGACTAAAACCTCTGCATCTGCCCTGGATTGCCTCCTGCAGGTCACTTTGTAGATGGGGGGGTAGTTTAAATGTGGCAGTTTATTCTGTACTGGCTGGTATAAATATTCTCTCATACTACCACAATCATCGTGGGACTAGCTAGATCTTACCAGCATATTTGCCTGGCCACGTTGGATCTCTAAGTAATTAGACCAGAGAGAAATGCTGTTTGCCTCCAAGCAAGTAAGCATGACACCCTGATAACTCAAAGGCCTAACTAAAATACAAAACTACCGTGAAGTAGAGGAGACTCTTGTGAAGGCTTGGAGAAATATTTAACTGGCATTAGTATAGTCTTTGGTACAGAGACATGTCATCTCAGAAACCCCCTTCTCTATCCTATAAAGGCATTTCCAGGCATATCTTGGCTCAAAACATTAGCATATAAAAGGGTCTAGGTGAGGTGCTGGGAGAAATTACCTGAGGGCATTTGACCCTTCCTGCTTCCCATAATAGTGGGAGGTCTGAGTTGCAGGGGTATAAAACTAGGCTGCTTTCTCTCTTGATCTCTCTCTTTTTGGACTCTCTTTTAAGCGTGCACTCTTCTTGGGAGCCTTGTCTTTGTCTCCTCTTTTCAAGGCCTTAACACGTGGTGGCCGCCATCTTGGCCTAAACGTGGCTGGGGTTCTAGCCGGGAGTCCTGAGCACAGGGTTTTCCTATTGCTGATTTGTATGCCTGAACCTCTCATAAGTAAAGCATTTAAAACCTGCACGGATTCCTGAGTTTTCATCCTTCCCCGCCGGTTTCGGAGGTACAAAGGGAACTTCGCTTCCCAGCACTGTTGGGGACCGCGGCAGCATCCCCGACACAAGGCCATCATCTTTATAACAGCAACTTTAATGTTCCTTTGAGAACAAGAATATCTACAGTGTAGGGAAACCAATTTGGTATATGGACACTGAAAGTGTAATTTTATTCTCTCAATTTTTTTTCAATAAGAACATTATATGTTTTTGTTGTGGTCAGTTAGCCTGATTTATGGGTGTATTTCTAAGAATATTTAACAATATAAATAATGTTATTCTTTCTATTGTAAAGTTACTTGGAAGCACATTTACTATCAGACACTATCGATTTACTACTTAGATGTAATTTAGATTTATTTAAACCCATGATTGAATTATTACAATTTAAATAGCCTTTATTCTTCCCTCCAGTGAAGAGGTGATATTTTCAGGAAAAATTATGAGTCCTGTATGGTGGGGACAGCCCATAGGAAATGAGGTGGATGTTGCCTGCTGGAGGTAGCCCCAAATACTACCATAATTTATTGTCAATTTGATGATACAACTACTAAAGTTGAAAGCACATTTGAGAAATAAGCATTGAACATAGTGATTCAAAATGGGCAAGAAAAATGTTTTTCCGTATGGATTATGGTGAGCAAAAGAGGAAAATTTGAGTTCTGAGCAGACTTCAAGGTTTAGAAAAATACAAAAACCAGAATCACTAGGGAAGAACCCAACCTCTTTACCAGATAGATATTTTAAAGTGTCTTCAGCTTATATCATGCCTTTGTCCTAGTACTAATTTAGAATTTTTGTTTTATGGAAATATTATCAATGGTGAAGTATCTTCATTCTCAGCCGGTTTTGCCTCTGTTCTTTGCTCTCAAATCTATTACCTGATTCTTGGCGAGGAGCTCTGTGGGGTTAAGTATATCCTTCCTAACCACTAATTTGGGTTTTACTCATTTGCATGTTTTTCTCAATGGAATCTGGGTTCCAAATAACAACTCTAGAGGTTTCTGAAGGTGGAGCAAATATCACCAATATTTGCAGATACTGATGGTTGGTCAGAAAATACCCAGAGATATTTTCAGGGAAAATATTCAGGGAATCTTTGTTGGAATTCTAAAATGAAGCTGCTTGTATTAGCCCCAAATGTGACCAAAGTCACTAATTTAATTAACCCCTCAGAGTCCAGGCCATTCTATCTGAAATTAATTAGTTTGTATTTTATTCTGGAGCCAGAAACATGAAATCACTGATTAGTTTTTGCATAAGGCACTGAGATTTTTTGGTGTTGGTGATTTGCAATTTATCACAGTATCTGTTTTTACAAAGCCCAAGTATTAATAAAAACGCTATTTGTGTTCATAATGATTACAGGCTTACATGTGATTTATGATGTCTTAACCAAGCCAGAGTATTCATTTATTTCACAAATAATTTTCTGTTGACTCCCAGGCTTCAGACAGAGTGTGCACAATTATGAGTAAAAATTGGCAGTTTGTGCTTTTATTTGTGATTGTTTTAATCATAACATTGAGGATAAAAATATAAATTTTCAACCGATCAAAAATTACCAAAGACTTCCTGACATGCGTTTTCCATTTCCAGTTTCATTTGAAAATATTTAACTTCTGTTCATATGACAAAAGGGCATTTCCTATGCTAGATGCTAAGAGCAACAAATCATTGGGACAATTAATATAAATCACTCATTTAGTTGGTAGATGAATATGGATCTGGGTGTGCCGTGTGTATACACAAACACATGTCCTGCTTCTAATCTATCCGTGCTAGTTTTCCAAAGCTAATGACTGCCAGTTCATGTTCCAGACTTTGCCACCAATTCCACTCTGTTTACAGTCAGTGGTTTCTCAGTTTTTCTCTGCACTCCATGTTAACAAAAAGCATGTGATAGACTGTAAAATTAAATACAAAATGCTTAAGAGACTTACTTTTCACATTTATATAATATCACAAATTTGAAGGATAAAATTTTCATGTACATTTGTTCTCCAAGTTCACATTCAATCATCTATTCATTTATTCATCCTGTACATTTTCATGGTGTATTTGCTATGTGCCAGGAATGATTATAGATGCTGATCAAAAATGGGCAAATAAAGAAAAATATAGTCACAAAAAGTATGTGGTAATGAGAAGAGAGAGGAATGATAGAAATAAATACAATATCTGCATATTTGTGTGTGAATATGTATTTGAGCTATCTCTGGGATCCAATAGAGTAAGCAAGGGGAAAGTTCTATTGCATTAATGTTCTAATGCATTTTAAATTTACTTACTTTAACAAGAGATACTTTTTGTGCAGTGACTACTAATAATATTATTTACGCATACTTAAAAATTTTCATTGCTTTTTATTCTTTCAAAATTCCAGGGTTTTCTTTCCCTAATAGTTTCCTCTTGCTTGAGAAACCATCTTTACTACTAATTTAGAGAAGATTTACTAGATGCAAAGACTGGTGGGAACTGAGAGAAGAGTGCATGAGGAGTTTGCCTGCAAGGGGTATTCCACGCTACACAGGCTTCACTCAGCTACCACCAGGGGATGGTCCCTGGGCAAGAATCAGAAGTAAGTCCTGAGCACAAAACAAAAAGTTATTTTTTTGTTTTTAATTTTAGTACGTTTCCAGTGACCTTAGCCTAGATCTTTCCTTTCCATCCTAGCTTTAACTGGCTCAAAGATCTGTTCTCTTGCCTAGCCAGCATTTGCAGGCCTGTTTACCACATTATTGGTCCCACTCAAGTCTTGCTTAATTAGGGATCCAGGAACAGCAGGAAAGAAATAACTGAGTCTGAAGGCTGCATACCTTGGCAGGATTCCAGTATAGTATTGATGATCAAGGCCCTCACAAATGATTCTGCTCATATCCTACATAGGAAGGCACCAGGCTAGAAGAATAAAACAGTGGAGCACAAAGTGGCAAAAATTGGGGGAGATGGGCTTGGCTTGGGGGTTTTTATTCCAAACACTTACTCCATGAAAGAAAATGTGATGGAAGAGGAAGAAGGGGTCAGAAAGGAAAGAGTTTTTTACTGCTTTTGTAGCCCTAGAAAGGTGGGTGTTGGGATCAAAGCTCTTGAGAATCTAAAGGAACTTACAGAATTCCAAAGCACAGTGCAGCTTTCCAGACTGCTCCAAAAAGATAAAAAAGAAAAAAGCTCCAAGCCTTCAGTTTCCTGGGAGGAAATCCATTCCATTTATTTTTACCTCCTTGTTATTTTGTCTTCTCTCTTTTGACAGCATCCAAAATTAGCTAAATTTACAAAAATAATACAAATAATTATTATCTCTCTATATATAGACACTCCCCATACAGTTTACTTATCATAGTTTTGTTTATGTTTATCTATATTTATGCATACCTATATTTCTTCACACCTTAGTGTATATTCACGAAGTTGATGCTTGATCTTCATGCCTGTGAACATACATCTCGCTCGCTGGTCTTCGTGTTCCTTCACTGCCCTTGTCCACTCTGGAATAGCCTGTGTTCTCTCTCGAAATCTACTTTTCCCTTTATCTCCTTTTCCGTCACTCTAAATAAGTTTCAATAGAAATTTTCTTTAAAAACTATACATAGTCACTAAATCTATTTATGTATATTAACAAAAATAAGAGTATTCTCTTAGATACTCAAAAAGTACACCCACATGAGTTTCATATTGAAAGATAAAAATTAGTTACACATTGTGAACTTCCCCCAAAAGATATTTCTAAGAAGACACTTCAGGGTTATTCTTCTAATCCTGGTGACCCACATCTTTGCGTCATTAAACAAGAAATAGTGAGGCGCTTTTGTGAATTACATGGCATAGATACCTCTGAAAGGCACAGACTAATTTTTACATTTTTGTTTTTTAATTTTTTGCATATTTATTTTTGTATAATTATTTTTGTATCCCATGTCGGGGTCATGTGTTTGGGCCACCTGTTCCTCGGGGTGTTGCAGGTGTGACTGTGGTGCCCGGCTGCATTGACAGGTGGTAGATAGGAGACAGGCTTGTCTACACCCAAGGCTCTGCCCTGTGGGCCCTGGATGGTTGATGGTCTGAAATAGAAAAAGACTGGATCCCCTGGGATGAACCCAGCACCACAGCAGAGCCTGGAAAGCTACTTGTGGTGTACTCAATATGCCATAATCAATAATAATGTAACAGGAACAATAATAATGTAACAATAATAATGTAACAGCAACAATAATGTACCTCATTCCCAATGGAGACTTTTTGGCGCCACTTGAGCAAATCAAGAACAAGGGGAAGACAAGTGATGCAAGTGATCTCAATTACAATTTTGTCTAATATTTTTTCATATAGTGGATTTATTGTGCTTTTCATAGATATGTATCAGGTGTTACATTAATTTCAAACTGTCTTCTGTTCTGTTTTGGGTTTTTATTTCTCTGATTTTTTGTTACATGGGTCCCACACAGTTGTGCTGGGGACTCATTTCTGTCTCTGTGCTCAATTATAACTCCCAGCAATGCTTGGGAGACCGTGTTTTTATTATTGAACAGTTATGTTCAGTAATAAAATGCTCAGTTCTATGCTAGAAAAGATCAAATTGAATTTTCTATTACTTATCTTACCCTACTTGCTAATCTATTTCATTAAGTTAACTCATATTGTTCTATTTTCTTCAACAGAATATACTATTATATGCCTTGGGTAGCCATTTTGTTGTTTAAACCATTCTAGATCTAGCAAGTGAGTATCTCTTTAAACTGACCACTTTATTGAGAAAATATTTATTATTATTTATTAATATTTTTGCTCTTTAGGCCGAGCTCAGTGGTGTTGAGTTGGACCTGCACTCAGGGATCATTCTTGTCATGGCTAGAACCCTGGTTGGCTGTGAGCTAGGAAACACTCTGGCCTATCTTTTTGGCCTTTTAAGCATTCTTTTCAATATTTTTTATTTAAGTATTATAATTTTCTGATATATCAATTGATTCATACTTTTATGTTTTTCGTGAATAGCAATATAGAGAGTTCATTATATTTAAAACACTCACCATGGTATGTATTATATTTACACTCTAATACGGTAGCATTATACTATAAATCAAGAGTGGTATTTAGCACTGCAGTGTAGGCCCAGGGGTTGTTAGAGCTACAGGTGATATTTCTGTGTCCCTTGGCAGGCTGAATCAGAAATTCAGGCATTATTAATTATACAAAAATTTATTTTAGTTATTTTTGACAAATTCACCCCAATATGTCTTGTTTCTTACATTGTGATAATTTCCCACATTCAAGTTATGTTCAATAATAAAATTCTCAGTTCTAGAATGTGCAGAAGTTTGATTCAAAATTATTAGGTGTCTTCCTTTTATTAAGAGAAATGAGGTTAAGGGCCATAAAAATACTACAGGAAGCAAGATCTTGCTTTACTTACAGCCTATCTCAGTTTGAATTTCTAGTGCCTTATATGATTCCCCAATATCCAACAAGAGTGACCCTTGAGCAAAACACAAGAAGTCCAAGCACCATCAGGTGTGGTCCCCAACCAAACAAAATACAAAGAAAACATTTTCAAATTCACTTGTATCACTTGTCTTCCCATTGTTCATCTGTTTGCTGGAGCAGGCACTAGTAACATCTTCATGTGTCCTGTCTCTTCTTGCTAGTGCAGCCCAAGGGCATTTGCTCGCTTCAGGAACACAAAGAGCCTTAAACCATTCATTGCAAATTGATCACTTGATCACTTGATCACTTGAACCCGTTTTTCATCGATTTCCTCAAGCGAGCACCAGTAACATTTCCATTGGACCCTATCACGTGCCAATGTAGCCCAATGGCATCTGGTTGATTCAGGAATATGAAGAGCCTCAAACCATTCCTTCAGGGTCTTGACAAGGAAGCCTGACCATCTTGTAGGTGGGCGACCACATGATCTTTTGACATCCTGTGGGATGCATTTGGTAGCAGCTCTAGTCCAGCGGTTGTCTCCAAATCGCATTACATGTCCAGCCCATCTGATTTTTTGATGGCTTAGCAAACGAGACAGCATCCCTGATTCTGGAATAGCAATGGAAGTCAGAACTCCGGAATCCTTCTCTCACTTGAGTAAGGCATGATATTCCAAGCATAGCTCTTTCGATTCCTCTCTGGGAGACCCCCAAAAAGCATTCTCATCCTGCTTTTCTAGGGCCCAGGTCTCTGATGAGTATGTTAATGCAGGGAGAATGGTGGAGTTGAAGAGATGTGCCCAGAGCTGGAGGTTCTTTGTCCTTTTAGCTATTTCTTTGATGCCTTTGAAGACATTCCATGCCTCTATCTTCCTCCTGTGCAACTCAGGTTTTCGGTCATTCATCATGTTGAGTTCTCGACCTAGGTAAACATAAATGCTTCATTCAGAGATGTTTGTTCCATTGAGAGTGAAGGGAGACCATGGGAACTAGTTCATTGAAAATTAAGAAATAAATTATTATAAACTGCTCTTTAAAAAGAGATGGAAATGAGTTGAACTCTTGTATCTATAATACAGTTAGTTTCCATCTGTCCAATCCCTTCAAGTCTATGCGGTTTCAAATACGCCATCTGAATTTGTCTCCTCAATCCATCAATACAGTATTTTCAGAAAGTAGCATTGTGTCTGACAGGCAAATGGCCTGTGACAGGTTTTGAAATGTCTCCCTAGGGAAAGTCAATGGCAGCATGGAGCTCTGCTGGAGTGCAGTGATCTAAACATTGCGGTCACTCACATCCTACCTGCACAAGCTGCCCTCTGTGTCTTTCTCTCATGGCAGAAGTGATAGCCAATGACAGTCGTTTTAGTTTCCCATTCTTTGTCTCTAAAGTCTCCATGGTCAGTGGGCCCGGATTCTTTTATCTTTTAATTTGCTTAGCTTTAGTCATAAAGGCAGAATTATAGCCTTTGACATAACCTAAAAGTTTAAATTGTCAAGGCAGCCTCAAAATAAATTAGTGCCATAAGTCCGTCTCATATTTCCTAATGATTCAAAGTATATTGACAAATGCTAGACACCAGCCAAAGATTATTTTCTTGGACAGGTCTGAAATAAACACATATCTCTTTGAAAAATGGTTCTCCGTATCACACAAAGGCATTGATACTACTTTAGATTTAAGCAGAGAGCTGAAGTCGGGGCTGGGTGAATGAGCCAGTTAGTTTATTTGGCATCTTATTAGAGCCATTTCATCATATATCTTTCCTGACATATTCAAAGGGGCATAACCATGAATTCCTAGTGTAATTGATCACTTGATCACTTGAATCCCGTTATATATAGATTTGCGTGAGTGGGCCGCAGTAACATTTCCATTGGACCCTATCACGTGCCAATGTAGCCGAATGGCTTCTGGTTGATTCAGGAATATGAAGAGCTCAAACCATTCCCTCAGGGTCTTGACAAGGAAGTCTGAACATCTTGTGGGTGGGTGGCCACATGATCTTTTACATCTTGTGGGATACAGTCAGTAACAGCCCTAGTCCAGCGGATATCTCCAAATCGCATTACATGTCCAGCCCATCTGATATACGATGCCTTGGCAAACGAGACAGCGTCCCTGATTCTGGAATAGTGACGGAGGTCGGAACTCCGGATTCTTTCTCTCACTTGAGTGAGGCGTGATATTCCAAGCATAGCTCTTTTCGATTTCCTCTCTGGGAGACCCGAATAGCATTATCATCCTGCTTTCATAGGGCCCAGGTCTCTGAGGCGTATGTTAATGCAGGGGAGAAGGGTGGAGTCAAAGAAATGTGCTGGAGCCAGAGGTTCTTTGTCCTTTTAGCTATTTCTTCGATGCCTTTGAAGGCATTCCATGCCGCTCTCTTCCTCCTGCGCAGCTCAGGTTTTAGGTCGTTCATCATGCTGAGTTCTCGACCTAGGTACACATAACTGCTGCATTCAGAGATGTTTGTTCCATTGAGAGTGAATGGGGCCTCTGGAACTAGTTCATTTTTCATAAACATAGTTTTCTTTAGATTCAGCTGTAGACCTGTCTTTTCCAAATTTGGTCGAAGTCAGCCAGTATTAGTGCCGCTTGGCTAATTTTGGTGTTATTAGAACAATGTCATCAGCGAAGCGGAGGTGGTGTAGTTGCTGACCATCTATCTTTACTCCCATTCCTTCCCATTCTAATTGTCGCATGATGTTCTCGAGGGTGGCGCTGAAGAGTTTTGGTGAAACGGTAAAATGCTGTTACACCCTCTTTTGATATCAATGATCACTTCTTTGTAGAATGGTGAGATCCTGGTGGTGAATCTGTAATACAGCTCATGAAGGATCTTGATGTATTGGGATTGAACACCCTGTTTGGCTAGGGCTTTGATGACCGCTTCAGTCTCCACAGAATCAAAGGCTTTCTGTAAACCAATGAAAGTGAGACAGAGCGGCATCTTGTACTCCCTACCAAACTCAATGAGCTTGGTTACTGTGTGGATATGGTTGATAGTGCTGAATCCTTTCCAGAAGCCAGCTTGCTCGCATGGTTGTCCTTCATCTAGTGTTCTGCCAATCCTGTTCAGGATGACTCGTGTAAACAGCTTGTAGTTGACAGACAACAGGCAGATGGGGTGATAGTTGCCCATGTTGTGAATGTCTCCCTTCTTGAACAGGAGAACTGTCCTGCTGGTTTTCCATTGGGAGGGCACCTTGCATTCAGACAGGTAGCGTGTGAAGAGCCTAGCTAGTGTATTGATGAGCACCAATGGCAGATTCTTCAGGTGTTCGGGTCTGACTTTGTCTGGGCCATGTGCTGCAAAGTTTAAGAAGAGAACTCCCAGAATGACCACCAACTGGGAACTCTTTGGCACCATTGCAGGAACATGTGAAGATACCATCATTGACGACATTGATGAAGAATACAACCGACTGGTTCAAAACCTCCATGATTGTGCAAAAAATGCCGAGAGAGAGAAAGACACAAAAAGGATGCCTGACTTCAGAAACTCTCGAGCTCATTTGCCAACTTGGCAAGGCACAAGCCTCAGGAGACCAAATGCTAACGTCCAAGCTTGCTAAAGAGGGCAGAGAAGCTATAATAAAAGACCTAAAAGACAGAAGAGCAGAATACTGGAAGATGCAGCAGAAGCCAGGAAAATTTTTTCCACCACCCGCCTGTCCTTCACCAACTATAAGATTAAGATGACTGCCCTCCGATGCCCTGATGGATCTATCACATCTTTCAGAAAGCAATGGAGCAGATTATCCATGACTTCTACGCAGATCTCTTTGATAGCCACGTCCACCTGCCAACATACCAAATTCCACAGGTATGTTGGAATTTGGCCAACAAACGTCATTCCCAACATTCTCCTTTCTAAAATACGACATGCATTTTATGGGTAAAGAAGGGAACAGCACCAGGCAAAGACAAAGTCAGACCCGAACACCTGAAGAATCTTCCATTGGTGCTCATTAATACACTAGCTCGGCTACTCACACGCTACCAGTTCTAATGCAAGGTGCCCTCCCAATGGAAAACCAGCAGAACAGTTCTACTGTTCAAGAAGGGAGACATTCTCGACATCGGCAACTATTGCCCCATCTGCCTGTTGTCCGTCATCTACAAGCTGTTTATACGAGTCATCCTGAACAGGATTAGCAGAACACTAGATGAAGGACAACCATGCAAGCAAGCTGGCTTCTGGAAAGGATTCAGCACAATCGACCATATTCACATGGTAACCAAGCTCATTGAGGTTTGTAGGCAGTACAAGATGCCGCTTTGTCTCATGTTCATTGATTTAAAGAAAAAGCCTTTGATTCTGTGGAGACTGAAGCAGTCATCGAAGCCCAAGCCAAACAGGGTGTTCAAACCCATTACATCAAGATCCTTCATGAGCTGTATTACGGATTCACCACCAGGATCTCACCATTCTACAAAGAAGTGATCATTGATATCAAAAGAGGGTTTAACAGCATTATACCATTTCACCAAAACTCTTCAGCGCCACCCTCAAGAACATCATGCGACAATTAGAATGGGAAGGTATGGGAGTGAAAATAGATGGTTGCAACTATACCACCTCTGCTTCACTGATGACATCATTCTAATAACACCAAACATTAGCCAAGCTGCACAAATGCTGGCTGACTTCGACTGAGAATGTGGAAAGATAGGTCTACAGCTGAATCTAAAAAAAAACTATGTTTATGAAAAATGAACTAGTCCCAGAAGCCCCATTCACTCTCAATGGAACAAACATCTCTGAATGCAGCAGTTACGTGTACCTAGGTCGAGTAGTCAACATGATGAATGACCTAAAACCTGAGTTGCGCAGGAGGAAGAGAGTGGCATGGAATGCCTTCAAAGGCATCGAAGAAGTAGCTAAAAGGACAAAGAACCTCCGGCTCCAGGCACATCTCTTTGACTCCACCATTCTCCTTGAATTAACATACGACTCAGAGACCTGGGCCCCAGGAAAGCAGGATGAGAATGCTATTCGGGTCTCCCAGAGAGGCATCGAAAGAGCTTTGCTTGGAATATCACGCCTCACTCAAGTGAGAGAAGAACCCGGAGTTCTGACCTCCATTGCTATTCCAGAATCAGGGATGCTGTCTCGTTTGCTAAGGCATCGGAAATCAGATGAGCTGGGCTTGTAATGCAATTTGGACATTACCCTGGACTAGAGCCATTACCGACTGGATCCCACGGGATGT
The DNA here is from genome assembly GCA_021461705.1 of Cryptotis parvus. NCBI lineage: Eukaryota > Metazoa > Chordata > Mammalia > Eulipotyphla > Soricidae > Cryptotis > Cryptotis parvus. The sequence continues at coordinate 104,743 of JAJIBD010004838.1, forward strand.
CAAAAGATCACGTGGCCACCCACCCACAAGATGGTCAAACTTCCTTGTCAATACCCTGAAGGAATGGTTTGAGGTTCTTCATATTCCTGAATCAACCAGATGCCATTGGGCTACATTGGCAAGTGATAAGGTCCAATCGAAATGTTACTGGTACCTGCTCGAGCAAATCTATGAATAACTGGATTCAAGCGATCAAGTGATCAAGTGATCAATCTAGACACACCTGGTAAAATACAACTTTCATGGAAACAAAATAGAAAGGTAATGTGAGATTGATTGTCATGGCAAGAACCTTTTATCTAAATTAGATCATAAGAACTGTTTTAAGTGAAGTATATAATTATAAACACCTAGAAATACAACCTTGTATTTGCCCCCCCAAATTTAAATTTTCTCTTCATCACCATTTTATCATCTCTATTATTATCTCACCCTGTTTTTATCTGACATTTCTATATTCTGCCTACTTCTATTTAACAACCATTAATTGTCCTTAAAGTCCAACATTTTTATTTTACTTAGTTCATGTGTGTGTTAAATCTTGATTTTGCTTTTTTTTTCTCTCCATGCTGTACTATAATCACAGTAACAAAATAACAAAATAAATTCAGAAGAAACTTTTGTTTCTCCCAGTGCCACACTATAATCACACTAACATCGTTAACTCAGAAGACACTAAAGTACTGGAATCCCAGATTGAAAATGTCACAGAGACTGGCTTAATAATTAAAGCTCTGTATCCTTCAATTTCCTGCTTACTTCAGATCTTGAGTGACCTGGAATAGGTCAGTGACCAATGTAAGCTGTCTCTTGAGCCTGTGAGTAGCAAGTACCTAATCTGAGCATCTCCTCCGTACCACCCACATCACAATTCCATACCAACTGTTTGGTGTCCCTGGTGCCACAACAAAGTGTGTCACATCCAGTTCAGACAAGAGGTGTGCAAACACTGCAGCCAGCGTGCACTCAGTATAAATAACTTTCAGTGACCAAGTGCTGCCTGTTCATAGCAGCAGCTACAACAAAGCGAAGAAAAGGCAAATTCACTTAAAGAAAGGAGAAATCCCGGGAATATTTACAAGCCAAACCAGAAGGGAATCAGATGGTCACAGTGTATTTCTTCTTGAATGCTTTGAATAGCCCATACTATAGAGTAACTAGCTTTACTTAGGTGGTCTCCTAGGGAAAGGATAAATGGAGTGTTTAAATTCTGCATATGGTCCAGAACCAGGGAGGCACATTCTAACTTGCTTGTTCCCAATCAATTGTCAGGAAAATTTCTGGCCAAAGTCCTCTTTATTTTGTATTCATGCAAAGTGTAAGAACTATTCAGATTAGCTGCTTAGCTTGATGCAAATCACAGAAAATTGCTCAAATTTTGACTATTTCTCTTTACAAAAGAAACTGCCTGTGTGCAATTTTAATTTTTATTCAAAGAACACAGTAAATTAAGCTGGTGATTTCTCTTGCTTTCAAAAGCCATAGTTGTGGCACAATGTTAAGTATTAACTAACATTTTAAAATATCCAAGAGAAAAGGAAAAAAATAGTCAAATGACTGAAACGATAGAAAAATCTAAGCTTGGGGCTAGAGTAATAGTCCTGTAGGCGGGTCCTTGCCTTGCACGTTGCCAACTTGGGTTTAGATCCTGGGTGCCCATATGTCCCCATGTACCACAGAAGGCGCTCCATGAGCACAGAGCCGTGTGCAATCTCAGAGTAATGCTAGGTGTGGTCCCAAAACAAAGAAAGGCAAAACAAAGTGAAAACTAAGCCAATGCACAAACTGAGAGAAAAATGTTATCACTGGAAAAAATAACATTTCAAGGGACAGAGAGATAGTAGAGAAGCAAGGCCTTGCACACAGTTGATTGGATTGACACAGGGCCTCCACGGTCAGCTCTGCCTTATGTCGCCCAGGTACCAACAGGGGTGACAACATGCACAGAGCCAGAATTAAACCTTGGGCCCCCTCTATCTGTGCCTCCCTTCTCAAAAAGCATCAACACATTCAAGAGGAGGAATTCAATGTTTCCGTTTGGTGGTTTGAAAATTGAAATTCACTAATTGATTCCAAAATAATTATTAGCGAGGGTTTTGATATAGATTAGAGAAATGGGTCTGAGCAGTGCCTTTGTTAGAGAACCTGGTTTTGGGGGCAAAAGATAAGGCTTGATCTAGAAAGGACATTTGGGGAGGGAACATTCAAATTTCCTCTTAATTTTTACATTCCTTTTAATCTGGTCTAGCCCCCTAACACTGGACAGTTGGGTAGAAGAAGAAATTAATCATCTATACTGTGGGAATCATGTAAGATGTGTATGCCTGAATTCCATATTATATGCCCTGGGTTCCAGGACCTCTCTCCTGGAAGAACTAAGTCCTGGTACCATGACTGGGACTCACATAATGAGGAGAGTGACCTAGCTGATGACATGGTGCTTGCCCTGGCAAACACAGAAATTCTGTCCCATGGAGTTTCTGGAATTAGCTCTAATTCTTACTATAATCTTCAATTATATACTTGTTTTCAACAGTTTCTTGTGTGTCTACAGACATCAGCTGGGACAAATGACATACCATTGTTTTCTTCCCTGGTGTGTTATAAGTGTCTACTGGGGTAGGGAAGCTATCCCATAGTGGGAAGTAAGTATAAACTTCAGTCCACCTCTCAGGAAAGCTCAGACAGGAGTTCTTATACCAACAAAACAAAATCATCAGTGAAATGTTTCTGAAGTTATTGTTGATCTTTTGCTATATTTGCTAGCATTTTAGCTAGCAAACCATTTCCTGTAACTTGACTAAGAATATAAGAAGTTGGATAGAGTCTGACCACTGAGTCTAACAGTGACCATTCTTTGTGAGTTTCTTGAACTCTGGAAGTCTACTTTTGCTAGTGGCATTTTCTCATTAGATTTTACCATAGTATGAAAAAGTTACAGAAAACAACTTGAATTCCTAGGATGTGGTAGGTACTCATAGTATATATTTTTCTCCTGAATTAAAATAAATCATATTCTTTCAAAACAAAATCCACAGAAGGCTGGGGGTGTGACTCAGTGGCAGACGTGTGTCAAGGACAGCACCTGCTTTGCATATTTGAGATCACATGTCATATGCAACATGCAACATCACTCCACATCACCAAATGTAAGATCTGACTCTGCCGTTGTAACCTCTGACGTATGGCCACTTCTGCAATCCCACCAGTACCATAACAAAGGGACAGAAATAGAAAGGTGAGAAAAGGAAATAGCTCAAGGCACATATTTATAAGCATAGTATTATGAGAATATATTTAGTTTTATATTAACTACGTTTATTATATACAAAATGTATAAACATAAACCATTAAATATAAGTAAAGTATGAAGGGCTATGCTTATAGTAGCATGCAAAATACGAGGTTAGTCTACTCTTTAAAGTGGCTTATAGCTATGAGTCCTTCATAACCTAAATAAGCGTAATTCAGAACTGGCCTAATATTGTTCAGATGAACAAACATCTCTGAATGCAGCAGTTTTGTGTACCTAGGCCGAGAACTCAACATGATGAATTGACCTAAACCTGAACTGTGCAGGAAGAAGAGAGCATCATGGAATGCCTTCAAGAGCATCAAAGAAATAGCTACAAGGACAAAGCACCTCTGACTCTGGGCACATCTCTTCGATTCCACCATTCTCCCTGCATTAATATATGCCTCAGAGACCTGGGGCCTACTAAAGCAGGATGAGAATGCTATATGGGTCTCCCTGAAGAGAAATCAAAAGAGCTAAGCTTGGAATGTCATGCCTCACTCAGTGTGAGAGAGGGATCCGGAGTTCTGACCTCTGTCAATAACCCAGAGTCAGGAACGCTGTCTTGTTTGCCAAGGCATTGAAAATCAGATTGGCTGGGCATGTAATGCGATTTGGAGATGACCGCTGGACTAGAGCCATTACCGACTGGATCCCATGGGATGTCAAAAGATCATGTGGCCGCCCACCTACAAGATGGTCAGACTTCATGAAGACCCTGAAGGAATGGTTTGAGGCTCTTTGTATTCCTGAAACAACCAGATGTTATTGGGCTACACTGGCACGTGATAGGGTCAAATGGAAACATTACTGGCACCCCTCGAGCAAATCGACAAATAATGGCATACAAGTCATCAAGTGATCAAGTATCAAGTGACCTAATATTGGGGCCTGAGTTGAGGAAGAGTTGGTGGATTTTAGGAGAGAATAATAAAGTTCTTAAAGGAACAAACTAGAGATCAAACCCACAGTTATGATTTTGCAAATTTCTATTTGTACTGTAGGTACTGTCTGTATCACTGTCTTCCCATTCATCTTCGATTTGCTCGAGGGGGCACCAGTAACATCTCCATATGACCTGTCTCATGCAGGTAGAGTCCAAGGGAACCTGCTTGCTCCAGGAACATAAAGAGCCTCAAACCATTCCATCAGGATATGGGAATAAGGTCTATAATTGTTACTGGTATCTGGCATATTAAATACGACACGGGTAGCTTGCCAGGCTCTGCCGTGTGGGTAGATACTCTTGTAGTCATCTCAAAATCCAGCATTTATTGATGAACCGCGCAGCCGTTTGCTGGATTAAGAAGACTGCAGCAAGGTGGATCTCGATGAGCTGGGCTGTGATAGGCTGGTCTGCTGGGTGGAGTTCTGATGAGGAGGAAGTCCGGATGTGGAAAATGGAGGTCCTCATGGAGTGGGGGGTCAGCTGGCTTGTTGTGAGGCTCTGCTGGGATGGCGGGCCAGGGCTAGAACCTGCCATCCCTCCCGGGAACCTCATGAGCGGTTGGGCACAGTGAGAGCCAGTGAGGCTCTGCCCCATGTCTGTCTCTGGATCAGCATACCTGGGCCGGATTAAAAAAAGACTGCAGCAGGGGTGGATCTCAATGAGCCGGGCTGTGATCAGCTGGTCTGCTGGTTGGAGTTCTGACGAGGAGGAAGTCCGGATGTGGAAAATGGAGGTCCTCATGGAGTGGGGGTTTGTCAGGCTTGTTGTGAGGCTCTGTTGGGGTGGTGGGCCAGGGCTAGAACCTGCCATCCCTCCGGGAACCTCATGAGCGGCTGGGGCACAGTGAGAGCTAGTAGCAGCTCTGCCCCATGTTTGCATGTAAGGTAAGTGTCTTAATCTCTGCACTATCCCACCAGTCTCCTGTTTCGGGAATGGCCGCTGGGGTCCCCTGACAGTGTCAGGACAGAGGTTCTCTTCTACCTCCGAGGACGCGGGAGAACAGATGAAAACTCACGAGTCCGGTGCAGTTCCAAAAAGGCTTTTAATAGTACAAAAGCTCTTCCACAGCACTCCAATATAATGAACAAACTTTAGCTCTGGTCCGAACTTAGACCATACAAAAGTCTCCCACCAAAGAGAGAGGATCTCACTTGAGCTGAGTCCTACCCAGAAGATGGAGCAAAAGGCCAAAGAGCAAAAGGCCAAAAACCAAAAGCAAAAGGCCGAGGAGCCAAAAGCCGAAAGCTAAAAGGCCCAAAAGGTACAAAAGATTTAATTTATTTTCAGGTAAATATTATAACTTGTAATAGTAGGTAAAATTAATATATCTTATTTTTCTTTCCCTTAGACTTTGTTTTGTTTTGGGAACACACCTGGCAGTGTTCAGGGATTACACCTGACTCTTTCTCAAGGGACCATTTGGGTCTGAGAGTGTAAACCCTGGTTAGCTGCATGCAAGGCAGTGCCTTACCCACTAACTCTCTGGCCTCTTTATTTGATATATTTTAATATCACTAATATCATCACATAAGGTAAATACTAGTAAAATCTGACAGGATAATCACAATTTATTGTGCTAATCACAGAAGAAAATTTAACCTATGAGATGAATTTCATTGTAAGTGTACTTCCAAGCACAATCTTGAAGTACAATCTCCATGGGGATAATTTCTTTGACATCCATAGAATTAGCTGTAGAACAAAAGTATCTGTATACATGAGGTATAGGCAACATTTACAAGCCTCAATAAAAAATTAATAATTTCTTCTGCATGTGCTATGAATATGCAGGATTTGGGGGCATGAGATTATACTCAGCAATGCTCAGGACTTACTCCTGGCTCTGCACTCAGGGCAACTAATGGCAGTGCTCAGAGGAACCACCTAGGGTATTGGCGTTCAAACCTAGGTGACTACAAGCAAAGAAAATGTCCTAGCAGCTATACCAACACTCTAGTTCTGTGTTATATTTTTCAGGTAGGTTTTAAAAGCAGTGGTTCAGAAATTTAGCAGGGACTGGAAAGAAGTTATCACCATTTGTTCTTATTTATGAGTTTCCTGTCCAGCATGGACTCTCTGAACAGAGGAGCACAAAGGTTGCTTTACAGGTTCCCCCTATTCTTTCCATTTCTGTTTCTTCCTCTTTAGTCCAATTGCCTCAATCAAGAGCCAAGAGAGAGAGATTATTTCCCCAGTATTATTTCCCAGTATTATTGCCAGCAGAGCCTGGCAAGCTACCCGTGTCATATTTCATATGCCAAAAACCAGTAACAATTATAGACCTCATTCCCAGGACCTGAAGGAATGGTTTGTGGCTCTTTGTGTTCCTGGAGTGAGCAGGTGCCTTTGGGCTACACTAGCACGTGACAGGACATATGTAGATATTACTGGTGCCATCTAGAGCAAATCGATGAACAACTGGAAGACAGGTGATACAAGTGATTATTTCCCCAGTTATTATAGTATTATAACACCAGATAATATTATGCATAATGGTAAACCTAGAAACATCACTGTATCATTGTATCACTGTCTTCCCGTAGATCATCGATTTGCTCAAGGGCACACTAGTAACATCTCAATATGTCCTGTCACATGTGAGATAGCCCAAGGGCATCTACCCACTCCAGGAACATAAAAGAGCCTCAAACCATTCCGTCAAGTCATGTGAATGAGGTCTATAATTGTTACTGGTATTTGGCATGTCAAATGCGACATGGGTAGCTTGCCAGTCTCTGCCAATTTATAGGCTATTGATCCTTAAATAATCCTATAGCAACAGAATAAGTAGTTGTCATAAATGTCAAAAAGTAAATAAAATGAATTATAAAATATTAAATTTTATTCCAGCCAGTCAAAAAGACAAAGGAAAATAAAAAGCCAAAGAATAAGAAGTTGGATTTCAAAACTAAAGACTTCAATGATGGGGGCCGGAGCGATAGCTCAGCGGGTAAGGCGTTTGCCTTGCAGCGCCCGGCCGCCACGCCGGCCCCAGTTCGATCCTTGGCATCCCATATGGTCCCCGAGCACCGCCAGGAGTAATTCCTGAGTGCAGATCCAGGCGTAACTCTGAGCATCGCTGGGTGTGACCCAAAAAAAAAAAAAAAAAAAGACTTCAATGAAGATAACATTAAATATAATCAGTCTAGATGACCAATTGAAAGGAATAGTCAGCATGAATTTAAAAACAAAATTTAGTGGTCAGAAATTGAGAAGGTAGTAATTTAGACATAACATAGACATAACATTCACAAACAATGGTGGCTACCACACGTGTGCCACACACACACACACACACACAAATTTGATCAATCAGTATATTACAGCTGTATATATGTCCCATCTAGGGTGATAAATGGTAATGAATCCAGCGCCTCATAATATAAAGCCGGCAAATATGTTGATGAGAAAGTGTCCTTTCCTTTGAATAGAAAAAATTAGAGAAAATGTTTTTCATTGATTTAACAAACCTTTTTGTAATGAGCACTGTGGTAAGAGTACAGATTATTAAGTACCCGTAGAAGTAATCTGTAGCAGCCAAGTTCTTTTCATTTAGGAGGCAGATGATCTCTGTCCGATGATGGTCAGGCCTACTGATATTCGTCGAGCCCACCCAGGGATGCCCAGATGTCGGGGAGCCACTGGGGTCCCCCAACAGTATGAGGACAGAAGTTCTCTTTTACCTCCAAGGCCACCGGGGAACAGATGAAAACTCAAGAGTCCGGCACAGTTCCAAAAAAGGCTTTGAATAGTGCAAAAGCTCTACCACCGCAATCCAATGTAATGAAAGAACTATAGCTCTGGTCAGGACTTGCATGGTCTAGAAACATATATCATCTAAGAAAAAACATTGATGTTTATACAGTAGAAGATAAACATGCTTCCTCTGGTTCAATTACTCTTACCCCATTGAAGATTTTTTTTTATCCTACTCTGATATTCATTGCAAGAAACTCAGCATTTTGTTCAATCTGGATTCCCTGTCTCAGACCTGCCCTTTCAAGCAGAACGTGGAAAGGTTAAGCAGTGAACCACATTTTATATGTTTTATGGCAAACACTACTTAGATATTTAAGCCTGATTGGAAACAAATGACTATATCATTGCCTTGGCAGAGCAGAGTACAGCTTGCTATCAGGGCCATAGGTTTAAGAAGATGAGGGGAAATGATTAGCGACCTTCGAAATGTCAGAATAGCTAAAGGGAGCTGGCATGTGCACATGCCATTTCAAAGAGTAATGGGAATAATTATGGTGGAAAGCCACACTTAATAAAAGTGTAACAATAGCCTTCATGAAACAGAAAAAACAGAAGAACAGGTAGACTTATCATCTGCTTGCTAAATCTGACACTCACAGCCTGGAAATATTCCCATCAAGACTGGAGTGTTGATCTGAACTGGAAAGATATTCATTGCTTTCAGTTCCCTTGAGTTAGACAAATATGTGCTATATCTTACACCAGCAGCCTTTTGATTGGCATAAGAAGTGTCATTAGTACGTGACCTTAACTCAGCGGTGACTAGTGACATGACTTTAGTCATCAATACCGACTCTTATTGGCAGAATGGCGACCTATTCTTATTCACAACCTGTCAACTTCTTCTGAAATCACTTAACTCAGGCTCTGTGTGACAGAACTTCATATTAGAGGCAGTGACCTTAAGCAATTTTGTCTGAACACGGATGACAGGTATAATGGTCATAGGCAATGTAGATAATTGAATTGGAAAAGCTGCATAGCAACAAACTTTAGCCCCCTGGTTTCTAAGTTGATGGGTTTGATATAAATTACATTGGTTTTTAAAGGCATTTACCACCATGAAATGTTATAGGACCAGTTTTACAAAACCCCCCCATGACATGAGAATAACTATTAAAATGTGCATTTTTTAAAGGAAACTAATATGCATCAAGGATGGGCAGGGGAAAAGGGGAGAATCAGACACATCTTCACATTTCACTTATATTATAAGGAGGCTTTACTCCACACTAAGATATCATCTTAAAGTATAAACTACTGAACAAACCTTTACTAGAAGACCATGATATTCATATTCAATTTAAGTTTTTAATAACATACAACTTATGGATATTAGTCACAGAACAGTAAAGAATTAAGATTGTTACATGATCGTAGAGTTACATTCTATTCCAGACACAGGTTATTTTGTATGTGTCTAGTGATCCCTAAATTTTTCCAGTGATTTATTGACCTTTATCTTTTGATATTTGATAAACTAATTACACATAATCGTATACTGAGCTCTTGTTAAGCGTATGAACACAAGACTTACTGCACAGCAAAGAGTGGGAATTTTGTACTCTGACATCAGATATTCCAGATATTTTGGTCACAGCCTGGCCACCACCTGACTGCTCTTGGAAATGCTCATTAGCAAGTTTAAGCTTATCAAAAAATCAGAATAGCTGTGCTTGTATTGCAGCAAGGCCATAAAAATAAAATGATCTCATTCTTGGAAGGAGTAAATACTGCACCGTCCATGGCTGTTACTTTTTGTGTCGTGGTGCTGCTACAGCTAATTGTTGTCCATAAGTATATTCCCCCTTTTCATTTCAACTACAAGTCTGAGAAATCTTGAGGCTGGAGATATAGTACAGGAGATAAGGTGCTTGCCTTGCAATTTGATCCCCAGCATCATGCCTGGGACCCACTGGCATCAGTATGAAGCTAAAAACTTTTTGATTATGATTCCAATAGCAGAAAGGCAGTATATGGAGGATTATCTCATTTCATACCAATCTTTGTTTACATTTTAGAAGGTATTGAATCTCTTGAACGACACTTTTCTCATACATACAGACAGTAGCTGGCAATATCGTATCCTCAGACCCTGAATTCAGATTTCTCCTTGAATGGGGGCTCCAATTCTGATTGACAATATGAAAATGGGCACCTGTGTTCTCAACAATCAAATTCTCAGTATAAACTGGGTGGCATGTGCAGCTACTCAATTCATAAAAGCATATGTACAATTAATTAATACCTAAAATAATTTGACCAATGATGTCACCATGAATATTCTACCCACCACTCTCAGAGAGCCTGACAAGCTACTGAGTATACACCGCTCACACAGCAGAGCCTGGCAAGCTGTCCAATGCGTATTCGTTATGCCAAAACCAGTATAACAATGTTTATTTTCCTGACCCTGAAAGAGCCCTTAATACAGCAGCTCTAAGAAGGACGAACAAGGAATGGCAGGCAAAATCTCAGGGCCAAACTAGGCTGCCAAAACAAACAAGGACTAAAATGACTGTACTTTCAATGCACGTTCATTGGCATATGTGGAGGACCTGATGGTGCAAGAGCTAAAGATCAAGTATGACATCATTGGTCTGACCGAGATGAGGAGGCATCAACCGTATCACTCCATTTTTGACACTGGAGAAGAACTGTTCCTTGATACATGCAACAAAAGAGGCATTGGCATCAGTGTCCTTGTCAAAAGGAACATGATCATGAACATTGATTCATTAAAATGCCTAACAAACAAGATCCCTGTGTCCAGACGCTCACGAGGCACCTGGGAGGGATGGCGGGTTCTAGCCCTGGCCTGCCACCCCAGCAGAGCTGCACAACAAGCCAGATGACCCCTCCGCCCCATCCATCGGGCCACCATTTTCCACATCCGGACTTCCCTCTCTTCAGAACTCCACCCAGCGACAGCCTATCACAGCCCATCTCATCGAGTTCCACCCTGCAGCATTTTTTTTTTCAATCCGACCCAGGTATGCTGAACCAGAGACTTATAGACATGGAGCAGAACTGCTACTTGCTCTCCCTGTGCTCAGCCGCTCATGAGGCACCTGGGAGGGATGGCGGGGTTCTAGCCCTGGCCGCCACCCCCAGCAGAGCTGCTCAACAAACCAGATGACCCCCCCATTCATCGGGCCGCCATTTTCCATTTCCAGTCTTCCCTCTCATCAGAACTCCACCCAGCGACAGCCTATCACAGCTCCGCCTGCACGGCCGCAAGTGCCTCGCGGTTCATCTATAAATGCTATAATTAGAGGTGACTACAAGGGTATGCCACCTGCATGGCAAGCCTGGCAAGCTGCTCTGTTTTATTTGATATGCCAAATACTAGTAACAATTATATTAGTTCATTCCCATGACCCAATATAATGATTTGAGGCTCTTTATGTTCCTGGAGCGAATAGATGCCCTTGGGCTCTACTAGCATGAGACAGGACATATGGAGGTATTACTGGTGCCCGCTCTAGCAAATAGATGATCAATGGGGAGGATAGTGATAGTGATACTGAACAAACCAGATAAGACAATTACAATTGAAGAGATGTGACCCACTGCCAGCAATTTTGTCTTCATTGTCTATGCACCATCATCCACATACAAGGAAGAAGAAATTGAGAAATTCTACATGGAAATGGAGGAGTTCAATAAAAAAGATCACTGTCACTGTCAATGTCTTCCCGTTCATCATCAATTTGCTCGAGCGGGCACCAGAAACATCTCCATATGTCCTGTCTCATGCTAGTAGAGTCCAAGGGCATCTTCTTGCTCCAGGAACATGAAGAGCCTCAAACCATTACATCAGGTCATGGGAATGAGGTCTATAATTGTTACTGATATTTGGCATATCAAATACGACATGGGTAGCTTGCCAGGCTCTGCCGTGCAGGTGGCATACTCTTGTAGTCACCTCCAAATCCAGCATTTATTGATGAACTGTGCAGCCACGTGAGCTGGGCTGTAATAGGCTCTTCTGCTGGGTGTAGTTCTGACGAGAGGGAAGTCCGGATGTGGAAGATGGCGGCCCTCAGTGAGTGGGGAGTCGTCTGGCTTGTTGCAAGGCTCTGCTGGGGTGGCGGGCCAGGGCTAGAACCCGCCATCCCTCCTGGGTGCCTTGTGAGCAGCTGGGCACAGGGAGAGCCGGTAGCAGCTCTGCCCCATGTCTGTAAGTCTCTAAGATCACACCTTCTATAATATCATAATCAGTGATTTTTATGCCAAGATCGGACTGAGAAGATAGTCCTAAGAACTCCACATGAGGACTCATGGTCTAGAATGGAACAAACAGGGTAGAGACTATCTGAGTTCGTCATGGCCACCAAGACCATTCATGGGGACTCACAGTTCCAGAAGGCTGAATAGAAATGTTGGACATGGGAATCTCCTGGCAGACAGTTCCACAATGAAACTGACCACATCATAGTCAATGTACGGTTTTGCCTGACCGATGTTGCTGTCATCCCATAATTAAACAGGATCAGACCACCATCTCCTTTGAGCAAAATTCTACTTCAAGCAATGGAGAGAAAAGGCTGCAAAGTTTAAGAAGAGAACTCCCAGAATGACCACTACTGGAAACTCTTTGGCACCCTTGCAGCAACATGGGAAGACACTATCATTGATGACATCAATGAAGAATACAACCAATTGTTTCAGCACCTCCATGATTATGTGAAGGATGCCAAGAGAGAGAAAGCCACAAGGACGCCTGTCTTGAAAAACTCTCAGGCTCATTACCAATGTGGCAAGACGCTGAGCCTCAGGCAACCAAAAGCTCACGCACAAACTTGCAAAGCAGTGCAGACAAGCGATAAAAGAAGACCTCAAAGCGAGAAGAGCAGAAATACTGGCCAATGCAGCAGAAGCTGGGAAAGCATTTGCAATGCCTGCCTGTCCTTCGCCAACTATAAGACCAAGATGACTTCCCTCCGATGTCCTGATAGACCTATCTCATCATCCAAAAGGCAATGGAAAAGATAATCAATGACTTATACTTAGATATCTTTGATAGCCACGTCCACCTTTCCACATACCAAATTTGGCAAGATGGCTATGTCCTTCCCAAATTTTTTCCTTCTGAAATCTGAAATGCCTTTTCGTTGGTAAAGAAGTGGACAGTACCACGCCCAGACAAAGTCAGACCTGAACACCTAAAGAATCTGCCTTCAGTACTCATCAATACACTGGCTCGGCTCTCCACATGGTAACTAAGCTCATTGAGGTTTGTAGGGAGCTCAAGATGCTGCTCAGTCTCACATTCAAAGATTTAAAGAAAGCCTCTAATTCTGTTAAGACCGAAGCAGTCATCGAAGCCCTAGCCAAACAGGGTGTTCAAGCCCAATACATCAAGATCCTTCGTGAGCTGTATTATGGATTCACCACCAGGATCTCACCATTCTACAAGGAAGTGATCATTGATGTCAAAAGAGGTTCATCAGGGTGATACCATTTCATCAAAACTCTTCAGCGCCGCTCTTGAAAACATCATGCGACAATTAGAATGGGAAGGAATGGGAGTGAAGATAGATGGTCGGCAACTACACCACCTCCACTTACTGATGACATCGTTCTAATAACACCAAACATTAGTCAGGCGGCACAAAATCTGGCTGACTTCAACCGAGAATGTGGAAAGATAGCTCTACATCTGAATCTCAACAAAACTATGTTCATGAAAAATGAACTAGTTCCAAAGGCCCAATTCACTCTGAATGTAACAAACATCTCTGAATGCAGCAGCTATGTGTACCTAGTTCGCGAACTCAACAAGATGAACTACCTAAAACCTGAACTACTCAGGAGGAAGAGAGCAGCATGGAATGCCTTCAAGAGCATCAAAGAAATAGGAAAAGGACAAAGCCCCTCCACTCCAGGCACATCTCTTCGATTCTACCCTTCTCAAATGCATTAACCTATGCCTCAGAGACCGGCCCTACGAAAGCAGGATGAGAATGCTATTGGGTCTCCCAAAGAGGAATCGAAAGATCTATGCTTGGAATATCACAACTCACTCAAGTGAGAGAAGGAATCTGGAGTTCCGACCTCCATAGAAGATCCAGAGTCAAGATGCTGCCTTGTTTGCCAAGGCATCAAAAATCAGATGGGCTGGACATGTAATGAGATTTGGAGATGACTGCTGTACTTGAGTCATTACCAACTGTATCCCACGAGATGTCAAAAAGATCACATGGCCACCCAGCTACAAGATGGTCAGACTTTATCATCAAGACCCTGAACAAACGGTTTGAGCCTCTTCGTATTCCTGAAGCAACCAGATGCCATTGGGCTATATTAGCTTTTGATAGGGTCAAATGGAAATATTACTGGCACCTGCTCAAACAAATCAATCAATAATGGGATGTCAAGTGATCAATTGATCAAGTGATGGCTTCACAAAGATATATGAAAATGAATGATATCCATTATAAATAAGTAGCAGAAAACTAAGCTAGAAATATTTTTTTCTTTCCTCTTTCAGTCTTTAAATAGCATATTTTTGGGAAATATTAAATATAGATCTGTTAAATAGATCCTCCAACCATTAAGGTACTCTTTAGTACCTTAGCAGATTCTTCCGGTGTTCCGGGTCTGACTTTGTCTGGGCCTGGTGCTGTTCCCTTCTTTACCGACGAGATGGCATGCCGGATTTCAGAAGGGAGAATGTTGGAATGACATATCTATCTTGTGGAATTTGGTATGTGGGCAGGTGGATGTGGCTATCAAAGAGATCTGAGTAGAAGTACTGGATAATCTTCTCCATTGCCTTTCTGGAAGATGTGATAGATCCATCAGGGTGTCTGGAGGGCAGTCATCTTGTCTTATAGTTGGTGAAGGCACAGGCGGGCAGTGCAAATGCTTTTCCCGGCTTCTGCTGCATATTCCAGTATTTCTGCTCTTCTGTCTTTGAGGTCTTCTTATATTCTCATTATCTAAAGTAATGAGAATATAGCGCCCGCATGGCAGAGCCTGGCAAGCTGTCAGATGCGTGTTCGATATGCCAAATCCAGTAACAGATATAAATAGGTACATAAATCAAACAGTGAACATAAATCATAAGTAAGTTGATTTGATCTCCTCCTATTCCTCTACCTCCATGTCAGAGGGTGTAGCTACAAGCTCTGAACTACCACACCTAGCAACTGGAAGAGAGATACTCGAGACCCACAACTACGCAGCTCAGCCCCACGTGGAGCAGCCCATGGAGTTCGGAGGACAGTAAATATCTCGATCAGCCCCTGGCCGAGCCCAACATAGTTCCTAAGGACTGCTCACACGTGTTGGGGGACCATGCTGGCCAGACTTGGAGCAGGGATTTGGGCTCCTGCTCCCATTCCTCCACCTCCATGTTGGAGGGCATAGCTACGAGCTCTAAGCCATGACACCCAACAACTGTAAGAGAGACACTCCAGACCTACAACTGTGCTGGCGCATGGCAGTGCAACATTCTTAGACAATAATGAAAGTTAGGACCAGGCCTTTCCCAGGATCTTTCACATTTACACACTGTAATGATCATTCTCCTGCACAGCAGAGCCTGGCAAACTACCCGTGTCATATTTGATATGCCAAAAACAAGTAACAGTTATAGTCCTCATTCCCATGACCTGAAGGATTGATTAGAGGCTCTATGTGTTCCTGAAGCAAGCAGATGACCTTGGGCTATACTAGCATGTGACAGGACATATGGAGATGTTACTGGTGCCCGCTTGAGCAAATCCATTGACAACGGGAAGACAAGTGATACAAGTTGATTCTAAAATGACTTTTTAAATGCATGGAATCCCCATTTTGAGTCATATCCCACCACTTAGAAATTGTTCTAGAAAGTGAGATTGTTTCTTCCAGTTGAACCTTGGAGACAAAACTTCAATACATCTGAGTCTCTCCAATTTGACCCTAAGCATAAAACTTTAACATATCTGTGAAATTACAACAGGTTGCAAGACTAAGTACTCAATATAATTTTGATTAAAGTTTAAATTGCTCAAATCTATGTTCATTTTGAGTAAGAAACCAAATACATAATGCCGTATAACTCATCACTTAATTTTTAGTGCTTGATTTCGATGTTAGATGGTTTGACACTTTTCACTACTGACAGAAGAAACAAATTATACAATTACATTAGATAGTTCTAACATTACTTTAAACCAATAAAATGTACAAACTAGTGTAATCCATCTTAAATTCCTCTTATTTGAAGTAATATAATTTTTTGGTGTTTCAAACAAGGTGTTAATTAATTAGAAATGAATGTTAGAAAGATGTGTTGACAGATAAATTTATAGGTCCTATTTTTTAATCGAATACCTTTATTCTTTAGTAGCTCTTAAAAACTCACTCAGTGAACAAAATTCAGTAGCATTTAGCCACATTGTTCTGGATTTCTGCTGATCTAGACCTATGTTCTTATTAAACTTGCTTTCTATTCTTGATCACTTGATCACTTGAATCCCGTTATTCATCGATTTGCTCGAGCGGGCGCCAGTAACATTTCCATTGGACCCTATCACGTGCCAATGTAGCCCAATGGCATCTGGTTGATTCAGGAATATGAAGAGCCTCAAACCGTTCCTTCAGGGTCTTAACAAGGATGTCTGACCATCTTGTAGGTGGGCGGCCACGTGATCTTTTGACATCCCGTGGGATCCAGTCAGTAACGGCTCTAGTCCAGCGGTTGTCTCCAAATCGCATTACATGTCCAGCCCATCTGATTTTCGATGCCTTGGCAAACGAGACAGCGTCCCTGATTCTGGAATAGCGACGGAGGTCAGAACTCCGGATTCCTTCTCTCACTTGAGTGAGGCGTGATATTCCAAGCATAGCTCTTTCGATGCCTCTCTGGGAGACCCGGATAGCATTCTCATCCTGCTTTCGTAGGGCCCAGGTCTCTGAGGCGTATGTTAATGCAGGGAGAACGGTGGAGTCGAAGAGGTGTGCCCGGAGCCGGAGGTTCTTTGTCCTTTTAGCTATTTCTTCGATGCCTTTGAAGGCATTCCATGCCGCTGTCTTCCTCCTGCGCAGCTCAGGTTTTAGGTCATTCATCATGTTGACTTCTCGACCTAGGTACACATAACTGCTGCATTCAGAGATGTTTGTTCCATTGAGAGTGAATGGGGCCTCTGGAACTAGTTCATTTCTCATGAACATAGTTTTCTTCAGATTCAGCTGTAGACCTACCTTTCCACATTCTCGGTCAAAGTCAGCCAGCATTTGTGCCACTTGGCTAATGTTTGGTGTTATTAGAACGATGTCATCAGCGAAGCGGAGGTGGTGTAGTTGCCGACCATCTATCTTCACTCCCCATTCCTTCCCATTCTAATTGTCTCATGATGTTCTCCAGGGGTGGCACTGAAGAGTTTTGGTGAGATGGTATCACCCTGTCGAACCCCTCTTTTGACATCAATGATCACTTCTTTGTAGAATGGTGAGATCCTGGTGGTGAATCCGTAATACAGCTCACGAAGGATCTTGATGTATTGGGTTTGAACACCCTGTTTGACTAGGGCTTCGATGACTGCTTCAGTCTCCACAGAATCAAAGGCTTTCTGTAAATCAATGAACGTGAGACAGAGTGGCATCTTGTACTCCCTACAAACCTCAATGAGCTTGGTTACTGTGTGGATATGGTCGATTGTGCTGAATCCCTTTCCGGGAAACCTGCTTGCTCGCATGGTTGACCTTCATCTAGTGTTCTGCTAATCCTGTTCAGGATGACTCGTGTAAACAGCTTGTAGATGACAGACAACAGGCAGATGGGGCGATAGTTGCCGATGTCATGAATGTCTCCCTTCTTGAACAGTAGAACTGTCCTGCTGGTTTTCCATTGGGAGGGCACCTTGCATTCGGACAGGTAGCGTGTGAAGAGCCGAGCTAGTGTATTGATGAGTACCGACGGCAGATTCTTCAGATGTTCGGGTCTGACTTTGTCTGGGCCTGGTGCTGTTCCCTTCTTTACCGATGAGATGGCATGTCGGATTTCAGAAGGGAGAACGTTGGGAATGACATATCCATCCTGTGGAATTTGGTATGTGGGCAGGTGGATGTGGCTATCAAAGAGATTTGAGTAGAAGTCCTGGATAATCTTCTCCATTGCCTTTCTGGAAGATGTGATAGATCCATCAGGGCGTCTATTACAAAAAAAATTATATTTCTGATAGTCTTTGCCATGTGGATTTTCCAAAGGTTTAATCAATAAGAAATCCCCCTGAAAACAAGTCTGAGGGGAGAAAAAGTTCTGTCTTTCTCAGAAGAACATATAACTTTTTTCCCTCACTTTCCACTAATTGGTAGATGCAACTATATATATATATATATATATATATATATATATATATAAAACATCTTTATATAACTGTTCAATATCATCTTTATATCCATAATCATACAAATATTTCTTTCTATTTCTTATCTTTTTCATGATACTTAAATTATACTTCAATTGGAGGCTGCATCAATTGCATTATCTCCCACAATGCATAATCATTACCTTTTCTTGACAAATTTACCATACTCAATATTTCCCAGATTTTATGTAAACCAATTGAAGAAGCATGAAGCACTATTTCATTGTATCACTTGTCTTCCTGTTGTTCATCAATTTGCTCAAGCGGGCACCAGTAACATCTCCATAGGTCCTGTGCTAGTGTAGTCCAAGGGCATCTGCTTGCTCCAGGAACACGAAGAGCCTCAAATCTTTCGTTCAGGTAATGGGAATGAGGTCTATAATTGTTCCTGGTTTTGGCATATCAAATACATCACAGGTAGCTTGCCAGGCTCTGCTGTGCGGGTGGGATACTCTCAGTAGTAGGCTCTAAGTTTGTGCATTTATTGATGAAATGGGTAGAGATCAGGTTTTCTCTTGAGTGGAGCTGTGATGAGCTGTGGAGTCTGGATGTTGAAAATGGTGACCCTCATGGTGTGGGGGTACCTCTAGCTTCTTGTGAGGCTCTATTGGGATGATGGGCCAGGTCTAAACCTGCCTTCCCTCCCGGGCGCCTCATGACTAGCTGAGCACAGGGAGAGCCAGTAGCAGCTCTGCACCTCTGATAGTTTTTTCACTGACCCAGTGTGGTGTGGGGATGCGGGGGGAGGGTTGGGCAAGCCCCAAAGGGGCTCTCACTTTTAACCCCAAGAGGCTGGTCTTGCGCTGGTCAGGCGTAACCCACTCCAGCGACAATGCCAGGTGGGGAGTTTGACTGCGGTGGTACATCTGTCACACAGTAATGCAGGTGTCCTAAGGCAAGCTCAGGGAGGACAGAAACCGCCCATAGAGCAGAAGGGCAAATCTCACTTGATCTTGATTTCATTGTAGTTGTTTGAATTAACCAATGATAGTTGAATTTGTATTTATTTTTTGCTTATTGGGGGTGCTCATGAGGCACCCGGGAGGGATGGCAGGTTCTAGCCCTGGCCTGCCAAGGCAGCAGAGGCTCACAACAAGCCAGACGAAACCCCAACTCCATGAGGAGCCTCCATTTTCCATATCCGGACTCCACCCTCGTCAGATCTCCACCCACTAGACCAGCCTATCACAGCCCGGCTCATAGAGATCAATCCTGCAGCAGTCTTTTTTAAAATCTGGCCCAGGTAAGCTGATCCAGAGACTCACAGACATGGGGCAGAGCTGCTACTGGCTCTCCCTGTGCCCAGCCACTCACGAGGTGCCCGGGAGGGATGGCAGGTTCTAGCCCTGGCCCGCCACCCCAGCAGAGCCTCCCCAGACAATCAGAGGACCCCCACTCCATGAGGGCCTCCATTATCCATATCCGGACATCCCCCCCTCCAGAACTCCACCCAGCAGACCAGCCTATCACAGCCCGCCTCGCATGGCCCTTGTGGCCGTACAGTTCATCAATAAATGCTGGATTTTTAGATGACTATAAGAGTATGCTACCTGCGGCAGAGCCTGGCAAGCTACCCGTGTCGTATTTGATATGCCAAATACCAGTAACAATTGTAGACCTCATTCCCATGACCTGATGGAATCGTTTGAGGCTCTTTATGTTCCTGGAGAAAACAGGTGCCCTTGGGCTCTACTTGCATAAGTCAGGTCATATGGAGATATTACTGGTGCCCGCTCCAGCAAATCGATGATTGTCGGGAGGCTCCACGGGGTTCCCAACTGTGCCGGGAAGCGGGTTCCCTTCTACCTCCGAGCCTGCCGAGGAATGGATGAAAACTCAGGAATCCGATGCAGTTTTGAAAGGGCTTTACTATTACAGGTTCCAATATACAATCCAAGAGCAGGGAAAGCCTCTGGACTCTGCGTTCCCAGCTAGGCCCCAGCCAGGTTGCAGGCTAAGATGGCTGCCACCACGTGTTCAGGCCCAACAGCAAATGAAGAGGACGGAGAAGCAAAACAAAGGGAAAAAGGCAAAAAGGAAAAAAAAAGAGAGAGCGAGCTTCTTTCTTGCAGCTTATTTTATAGCTCGAAATCCGCCCAAACTCCCCAGCCCAGCCCATTCTGGGCTGGGCTATCTAGGGATGAAAATTCAAAGCCTCCCAGCAGAGCTGGGAGGAGCTGCAAGCCAAATGTAAACTTCTCCTGGCAGGGTCAAATGCCTTCAGGAAACTTCTCCCAGCACCTCACCCAATGTCTTTTTATATGCTAATGTTTTGAGCCGAGACCCACCCAGTAAATACCTCCACAGGGTAGAGGAAGGGGCTCTTAGAGGAGTCTTGCAACAGATGATGAACAGGAAGACTGATACAGTGACAGTGCTTATTGGGTCATCTCTGTGGATTTGGAGAAGCATTTCTTCAGATCTTTCCCTCCTCCCTTTAACTGTTATTTATAGTTGGGGAGTATTTATTGCTTGAGTTTTACATATCTGAGTTATTATGACAACATGTTTGAAATTCTACATGAATATGATGAATTAATTAAGGCAGAAAATAAAAGACAAAACCTCTGTGGTTAAATCCTTATGTAGGATATAAATATAGCAAATTAAATAACTAAACAAAAAACTATTATTTTCTGAGAGCAAACTAGCAGTTGCCAAAAGCAAAGGAGGAGTAGTGAAGGAATCATTAAAAAAGAGACAATTTATGGAAGCCATTAAAATTGTTATTAAATGACATTCAAATTTTGTTCATAGGTATGGTATATTTTTATAATGTGGTATGAAGTTCTATTCTTGAAACATATAGAATTACAAAATAATACCGAACTTAAATAATTTTTTAAAATACTCAAATCATGAAGATGATCACTTGATCACTTGATCATTTGAATCCCGTTATTCATCGATTTGCTTCGAGTGGGCGCCAGTAACATTACCATTGGACCCTATCACGTGCCAATGTAGCCCAATGACATCTGGTTGATTCAGAATATGAAGAGCCTCAAACTGTTCCTTCAGGGTCTTGACAAGGAAGTCTGACCATCTTATAGGTGGGTGCCCATGTGATCTTTTGACATCCTTTGGGATCCAGTCGGTAATGGCTCTAGTCCAGCGGTCGTCTCCAAATCGCATTACATGTCCAGCCCATCTGATTTTTCGATGCCTTGGCAAACGAGACAGCATCCCTGATTCTGGAATAGTGATGGAGGTCAGGACTCCGGATTCCTTCTCTTACTGAGTGAGGCGTGATATTCCAAGCATAGCTCTTTCGATTCCTCTCTGGGAAACCCGAATAGCATTCTCATCCTGCTTTCATAGGGCCCAGGTCTCTGAGGCTTATGTTAATGCAGGGAGAATGGTGGAGTCAAAGAGATGTGCCCAGAGCCGGAGGTACTTTGTCCTTTTAGCTATTTCTTCGATGCCTTTGAAGGCATTCCATGCCGCTCTCTTCCTCCTGCGCAGCTCAGGTTTTAGGTCGTTCATCATGTTGACTTCTCGACCCAGGTACACATAACTGCTGCATTCAGAGATGTTTGATCCCTTGAGAGTGAATGGGGCCTCTGGAACTAGTTCATTCTTCATAAACATTGTTTTCTTTAGATTCAGCTGTAGACCTATCTTTCCACATTCTCGGTCAAAAGTCAGCCAGCATTTGTGCCGCTTGGCTAATGTTTGGTGTTATTAGAAGGATGTCATCAGTGAAGCAGAGGTGGTGTAGTTGCCGACCATCTATCTTCACTCCCATTCCTTCCCATTCTAATTGTCGCATGATGTTCTTGAGGGTTGCGCTGAGATGAGTTTTTACCGTTAGTTGTAAGAGGCAAAACACAAAAAATCAAGCAGAAAGACATAATGGAGAATATAAAGAAATGAAATTGAAAGTAGAAATTCAATAAAGAGAACACAAATGAAGAACTGCCAATAAAAGTGCTTATGCAGAAAACGAACATTACAATTCACAAACACTATATACATAATTCAGATTATATGGCAAATATTTAGTAATATAATGTTACTAATAATAGTTACTGCCTCTCATATCACCTTTTTTGGTTGGATCATCTCTGAATTACTTCTATTTAATTTTAATGATATATGGCATTGATGGTATCAGTGTAAGCCACAATTTTATAATTACATTAATTTATACTGAAATTACATCTAGGCTCCACTTATCTAAGAGTGAACATCAAATTATATTTATTATTACATCAATAATTATGTTTTTTGTTTTTTTTAATTTTTTATTGTTCCACCGTGAGACATACAATTACAAAGGTGTTCATAATTTGTTCTTGGTAATAGAGTATTCCAGCACCCATCCCTCCACCAGTGCCCCATTTCCACCACCAATGTACCCCACCCCCTCCCGCCCACCCCCAGGCTGCCTCAATATCAGGTACCCCCTGTTTCTCTCTCTTTCTCTCTCTGTCTGAATCTCTCTCCCTCTTCTTTTTACACATTGTGGCTAGCCCTGCAGATATTTAGAGTTTATCACTTAAGTCTCTTTGTGTATATTCCATGGTGAGTTTTAATCTGCCATTACCATTTCCCCACACTTAGTAAAACACTGGTATCTATTTATATCCTATTAATGAATGCAGTCATTCTATATCTGTCCTTTTCCTTCTGACTAATTTCACTCAGCATGATAGTCTCCATGTCCATCCATTTGCAGGTAAATTTCATAATTTCATCTTTTCTGACAGTTGCATAGTAATCCATAGTGTAGATGAGCCACAGTTTCTTTAGCAAGTCCTCTGTTCTCAGGCATTTAGGTTGTTTCCAGATTCTAGCTATAGTGAATAGCACAGAGATGAATAAAGAAGTAAAGATAGTATTTCTGCTATGTGTTTTTTGGTCTCTCGGGTATATTCCCAGGAGTGCTATTGCTGGATCAAATGGGAGCTCAATATCTAGTTTTCGGAGGAATGCCCATATTGTTTTCCAAAAAGGGCTGGACCAATTGGCACTCCCACTGACAGTGGATGAGAGTCCCATTTTCCCCCACATCCACGCCAGCACCGGTTGTTCTTGCTGTTTTGGATGTGTGCCAATCTCTGTGGTGTGAGATGATACCTCATTGTTGTTTTGATTTGCATCTCCCTGATGAATAAAAATGAAGAGCACTTTTTCATATGCCTTTTTGGCCATTCGACTTTCTTCTTTTTGGAATCTTCTGTTCATTTCTTCTCCCCATTTTTTGATGGGATTGGCTGCTTTTTCTTGTGAAGTGCTACCAGTGCCTCATATATCCTGGATATTAACCCCTTGTCAGATGGGTATTGGGTGAATATCCTTTCCCACTCTGTGGATTGTCTTTGTATCTTGGTCACTGTTTCTTTTGAGGTGCAGAAGCTTTTCAATTTTATATAATCCCATTTGTTTATCTTTGCTTCCATTTGCTTGGTCAGTGGTGTGTCATCTTTAAAGATACTTTTAGTTTCAATGTCGTAGAGTGTTTCTCCTATGTTTTTTTATGTACCTTATAGATTTATGTCTGATATTGAGATCTATAATCCATTTTGATCTGACTTTTGTGTATGGCTTTAGAAGGAGGTCTAAGTTCATTTTTTTACATGTAGCTGCCCAGTTTTCCCAGCACCATTTGTTGAAGAGGCTTTCTTTGTTTCACTTAATATTTTTTTGCTCCTTTATCGAAGATTAAGTGGTTGTATATTTGAGAGTGTGTTTCAGGATATTCAGTTCTATTACATAGGTCTACGGGTCTGTCTCTATTCCAATACCACACTTTCTTAATTATAACTGCTCTGTAGTAGAGCTTGAGGTTGGGGAAAGTGATACCTCCCATCCTCTTTTTCCCAAGGATTGCTTTAGCTATTCGTGGGGGTTTATTATTCCATACAAATTTCAGGAGTGTTTGTTCAGTTTCTATGAAGAACATCATGGGTATCTTTATAGGGACCACATTGAATCTGTATAAAGCTCTAGGGAGTATTACCTTTTTGATAATGTTAATCCTTCCAATCCATGAGCAGGGAATGTGTCTCCATTTTCTCAGGTCCTCTTTTATTTCCTGAAGTAACGTTTTGTAGTTTTCTTTGTAGAGATCCTTTACATTCTTTGTCAAACTGATTCCTAGGTATTTGATTCTCTGCAGTAAGAGTGAACATCAAATTATATTTATTATTACATCAATAATTATGTTTGTAATGCATGTTCACTTGCCTGCGGAAACATAAATCAATACAGAACATTCTTATATTCTTCATTTCCACCTAAAATGATTGGTGTTCTAAGAAAGTTCTGCACTACAAATACGAAGCAAAAAGGAATCTCTTTCCTGCACAACATCTGTTCCTGCTGAGTTCCATTAAAATGTCCTCTATTCAATGACCTTTGGTCACTTGTAATTTTACCCAATCGTATGTGCATCTAACACATCTACATTAGTATTTGCTTCCCAAATGTTAAATTTGTGCTTGTCACTTTACCCTCATTATAAATTACACTTCCTCAATTATTAACAGTGTGATGAACTGCAGTCTTCCGCTGAAGATTGCTCAAGCCTTTGACCAAACTTGTTTGCTCAAAGATTTCCAACAGGAATATTGTGTTTCAGCTGCTCTATGTAAAACAATATTTCTTGGTAGGCCTTTGTTTCATGGCCTTTTTCAAAGTAAGAAATTCTCCCCTTGATAGATTCCATAAAACTCTGACACCTGATGACAATTCTAATTCCAAGGTCTAGTCCAAAGAAGGGACATAGGACCCTTTCCCAAAACAATTTGTCTTTATCAGTGAGTCTATTTTATCAGTTCACACACACATATATATGTATACATATATTGACACACACACATATGTACATATGTACATATGTGTGTGCATATACACACACTGTATAAGTTGTTTTTGCATTTTCATAACATTTCTTTCTATTAAACATTATTTTCCAGAAATCCATATGCTTTGTAATTTTGAAATATACATATAGAACAAACAAATTCAACATCATTGATTTGCATGTATGATAAGAAGAGTGAGTCTCATGAATATGCCTTTTTGGTTCTGTTATTTTGGGTCATTAGGTATTCCCTTACTATGTGTTTTTACATCCATATGAGAAAGATCATTCTGTATCTGTCTAATGGGACTAGGAACAGAGCATGCAAGGTAGGATAATGTGTGGATTTGAGGGAAATGGGTTTGGAGGAACTAAGAGGGGATCCGGGACGGGGATGGAAGGAAGCAGCTATGGATGGAGCAGGCATGGTATTGGAATGTTGTATGAAAAATTCCTATCATTACAGTATTGAAAATTATGGTGCTCCAAAAATTTTTAAATATATTTCTTTAAAATGTACTTGAGGACCGGAGGCGATAGCCCAGCGGGTAGAGCGTTTGCCTTGCACGCAGCCGGCCCATGCCGGCCTGGGTTCGATCCCTGGCATCCGATATGGTTCCCCCGAGCACCGCCAGGAGTAATTCCTGAGTGAAGAGCCAGGAGTAACC